>JAPYZC010003387.1:0-12168 GCA_030522665.1 Ichneumoninae sp. A BG-2022a | reverse complement strand
ATTGTCATTATTGTCATTATTGTCATTATTGTCATTATTGTCATTATTGTCATTATTGTCATTATTGTCATTATTGTCATTATTGTCATTATTGTCATTCTTGTCATTCTTGTCATTACTGTCATTATTGTCATTATTGTAATTATTGTAATTATTGTAATTATTGTAATTATTGTAATTATTGTAATTATTGTAATTATTGTAATTATTGTACTTATTGTCATTATTGTCATTATTGTCATTATTGTCATTATTGTCATTATTGTCATTATTGTCATTATTGTCATTATTGTCATTATTGTCATTATTGTAATTATTGTCATTATTGTCATTATTGTCATTATTGTCATTATTGTCATTATTGTTATTATTGTTATTATTGTCATTATTGTCATTATTGTCATTATTGTCATTATTGTCATTATTGTCATTATTGTCATTATCGGCATTATCGGCATTATCGGCATTATCGGCTTTATCAGCATTATCGGCTTTATCAGCATTATCGGCATTATCAGCATTATCGGCATTATCGGCATTATCGTTGACGTTTTTTCTAACAGACAAAACTTTGTTTAAAAATGGGTTAGGTATGTGCAATATGGCAGCCAAATGAACGTTGCTAAGTACTTTGCGGAATTACGTCAAGGAAGCATAAAGGATGGATTTATAGTTGGGCTCGGCTGTGTAATTTGTATGAGAGAGTCTCGCGAGTAGCAGTCAGAAAGATGAATCGTATAACATTAGCCGGTCCGCGACCGAGACCGATGAGAAGAAAGGAAAAGGTCGCGGACGTCAAGCAGCTCGCGCCCGGCGCGCCGTTTGAACAATAAGAAGAAAGGCTCATCTCTCCTGGGTCAGGAATAATAGAGCTTTGGATCGCGCGCGTAGCACCGCCGCGCCTTCGAGTCTCTTCGAGTCTCTTCGAGTACACGGTCGAAGACCGCGCTTCTGCTCCCGCTGCTGCCGCTGCACCTATGGAGAGGCCCGCGTGAACATGCAATAACTTTCGAGCACGAGTCTTCGCGCGTCATCCAACGATGCGCTTTTTCATTCCGTGCCCACTTCTGTTCGAAGCAAAGAGAATATATACAATAACGCCACCGGCAATCCGCGTATTCGACGACAATGGCGTTCGGCTCTCGACCGCAAACGTCAGCCAGAGTTTCGCACCTTCGCGGTTCTCCGATCGGTGCAGCTTTTGGCAAACACCGCAAAAGTTGACTCTTCCGCCGGTTGGCGTTAAACCGCGCTGCGCTGGTCGCTCGCCTTTCTTCTCGGCCGCTCGCCCGTCCGAGTTTTCTTGACACTGCGAGAACCGCGCTCGCGGCTGCAGCAACCATCGCGATAGGAGCGGCGGAGCTTTGTTTTCGCTTCTCGTAAATTGATTCACGAGCGCGATAGTTTTCGGTCCACTCTCCCCCGAAAGTGCGAAAGTTACTTCACGAATCGCGGCGGAGTTACGAGTGCGGGGGCGGCGCGGACGAGGAACGGTCTCGCGAGAACGGCGAGCCGCGCATACCGGAGAGAACGGTCTTTCGACACGAGGGAGGGGGGAGATGCAGGCAAACATCCACCGACAAATTTTGGCAGATATTGCGGCGAAAGGCGGGAGGCGAAAGAGTAATGGAAAGCGCGCCGCGGAAAGGGGGGAGAGAAAGAGTCAAAATGAAGAGAAATAACCTCGCACGATGCTCGACAAGCAACAGCGACATTTTATTAAATACAAAAATCTTCGGAGACGGGAGTCCGAGTCTTCCTCGCGCGAGTCCGGGCGGAGAGACCCGTTCGGTTATCTTCGCTGTCCCGTTAGGTGAAAATAAAAATAAAAAATAAAAATGCATTTACGAAAGTCGCACCCAAAACCGGATTCCATACGAATTTCATGACTCTTTGCTTTTTACTGATCTGAATTGCTTGGTTATTTTTTTTTTTTTTACGCGACCTTTATCACTCTCTTCTTTTTGTCTTTAGCGCCGACTCTCCTCCTCGCGCTCTTCGAATTTCCGGTTTTACCCGCGTCCACCCGTTCATTAGCTCGTTCGAGGCTCTTGCATAACTCATACCTGTTAATTATCGCCTCAGCTAAAAACGCGCGAAGCTGCCTTTATTTTATTATTATATTAAACAGCTGGGACCGCGCGAAGCTGCCTTTTTTATTATTAATATTTTTTATTAATATCAATATTAATATTAATATTATTAATATTATATTAAACAGCTGAGAGCGCCCGAAGCTGTCTTTATTTTATTATTATTATATTTATTATTATATTAAACAGCAGAGACCGCGCGAAGTTGACTTTATTTTATTATTATTATTTTTATTATTATATTAAACAGCTGGGACCGCGCGAAGCTGCCTTTATTTTATTATTATTATTTTTATTATTATATTAAACAGCTGAGACCGCGCGAATCTGCCTTTATTTTATTATTATTATTATTTTTATTACTATATTAAATAGCTGAAACCGCGCGAAGCTGCCTTTTATTTTATTATGATTATTTTTATTATTATATTAAACAGCTGAGATCGCGCGAAGCTGCCTTTTTTATTATGATTATTTTTATTATTATATTGAACAGCTGAGACCGCGCGAAACTGTCTTTATTTTATTTTTATTACTTTATTATTGTCATTTTTTTTATCTCCTTTCCCGCAGTCCGTCGTCTTCGTGGCCTCGTCACACGTTTCATTACTCGCAACTCCTCCGGTGCGCTCTCTTCACAACGGCATTAACAACGCCCGGCAAACATCGACAGTTTTGTTTCTCCGTTTGCGTAAACCCATTCGGCATTCGCGGAGAGCACAAGTGTCGAACAAAAACGCTCGAACAAACAAGCCTATTGTTTTTTTCCGCAATTTACATCGTAACGTTACAGCGCGAATAAAACTCGGCGCCCCTAATAATCGCGAATCACCTCGACGTAGCGGAACGAATTGTCAAGTGCCTCATCGACGGGAAACGCTAACGACTGCTGCGGGCGTTAAATAAAAAGATATACATACACACATATATATAGATATATAATAACAATTCATGAGACTCACCGATTGCACACGACAGAACGAGAAGCGCAGTGGCTCTGAAAGTTTTCATCCTGGATGTAGCTTCGTTGTTTCCTTATTTTCTTTTTTTTTTTCTTTACTATCGTTCTTTTGAACTCGAGGTTACTCCGCTTCTTCTCGTTTTCACTCGGATATCCACTGGTATCGGCGTCGAAGCTCCGGCTCAACTTTGGCCGGGACGAGCGAGTGTCTGCCGCGAGATGAGAGAAGCCGGTGGGTTCGTCGTCAATCGGGACGCGAGGGAGGGTTTTGGCGATGCAGCTGCGACGGCCCGAGCTACGGTCGGAAGAGCAGCCAGACGTAATTATTGCCGTTCACATTATAGCACCCCTAGACCGGCGAACACACTGTGGGTCTGCATATACGTTGCGGCGGGAAACGGGCCTAGGCGCGGAAAGGGAGGGCCTTCGGCGGGAACGAGCGAGCCACCGGCACTTAACAAACTTCCATTATTACGGAGCCGCGCGGACGACGATGCAATTAAGCTTGCGGAGAGCGCGAGGGAGGGAGATACGGGGATAAAACGGACGGGTGTGGAGATTCGTGTGTAGGCTGCACTTCGCAGATAATACGCGATAATAGGAACACCGAGAACGTGTCCTAATATCGGTGGCGGGACGGTCGAGCAAGAATTGCCTTTCACCGGGCCATCGATAGGCTGGTGCGTCGTTTCCGCGGATGCGGAATTTACGGGGGTTCGGATCGGGACGGACAACCGGACGGACAAATTTTACGGCACCAAACTCGGCGCACTCTACATTAAAGCCACTTTAGAGAGGATCATTTTGCGTTCAAGAGGACTGTGAATTCCCGCCGGCAGAATCCTCTTACGTCAAGTGGATTTTGTCTAGTTTGCACGGGGAAACACGATGCGTTATTGAGGTGATGTTATCTCGTGGGCCTGAAAGGATTGTTTGTAGAGTCGAAGGCCACTAATTTTAGGTCCATTTTTTTTTTTTATTAATCTAACCTACTCTAATACATAACATTGAAAATAAAAATCACCCATATCATCCGTAATAACCCTGATATAATATATAATATATAATTGCTTTTATATCCCAAGGTGTGAAATTTTGAGCGATACTCATACAAAAAACGTTTTCTTAACTCGCGTGATTGCAAGACTCGCCTTTGGCTCGTGCTGCAAACTGACACTCGTCAGAAAAAGTTTTTTTCGCACTAGTATCGTAATGTACTATTCACTGAACCATCGATAGGCCAGCCCGAGAAGACATTTTCGATCGTTACGTCGGGCCCGGACAGGGTCCAGAAGAGGCCTGACAAGGGCCTTATCAGGACCTTGTCAGGCCCCGATATAACGCTAAAAAATGTCGACTCCGGAGTACGTCGTTTCTGCGGGTTGGAGATCGCGATGGAACCGGACCGACACGGGCAAACTTTCGAGCTGGGCTCGAAGAATTGTAGACGGAGAAAAAAAATTGTTGGGACAACAAGAATTTCACTCTAAATAAAATTCATTTGACGCAAGAGGATCATTTTACGGCAAGCGGATTGTTATTTCCCGCAGATAAAATCCTCTTGCGTCAAATGGATTTTAATTAGTGAACACGGCAAAACACGACCGGTTATTAAGGTGATTTAATATCGTGCCCAGCTGGGCGCGAATGATTCTTTGTAGAGTCAGCTATCACGCAATTTTTTGTCCATTTTGCTTCCTCGTAGAGGAAGCTATTCCCCTTTGTTTTCGTAACATTTTTTCGCGATTTTCATGTAAACGTGTTTAGAATATTCCGAAACATCGAAAAATCACATTTAGACAAAATGTCTGATTCAAATATTGAGGTAGAAGCTAAGTAAGCGGCTGGTTCGTGATCAGTGGGAACAAAATAATTTACTCATAACGAACATTTTTTTATAGGAATTTAAAAAAATAAAAAATGTATAATAACCTTCCGAATCTCCGGGGCCGTAACTTCACTTCGTGCGCCTCTTATTTTACATGACAATTAAAAAGTATATTTAAATTGCCATTGTTTTTTTTTTTTTAAGAAATTTCATTCACTTAAGGAGGATCGAGCGCGAGACTCGGAGGGGATTGGCGCGGTGGCACGCAAGGTGTGGGGCAGGTTGTGTGCGAGTGAGGTCCGCCATGCGGCCTCTCACTCACACGTGCCAAGCGTGCCGAGATAAAGCTTAAAGTTCCATGTAATTGCTTATTGTTAACTAACGGTGAAGAACAAGTGTCTACATTTTTATACAGAGCTTCCTGACAACATTCTTTACAGTTTTTAATCATTTGTTTGCAACGTTACCACATGAACTACCCTAGAAAAATTAAAATTCATTGCTTATTTTCAATCTGCCCTAAGAATCAATGTTAAATGGCGCAAATAAAAAAAAAATCTCGAAAACGGTGAAGACGAACGCATTCAAACTTTGTAGTTACACTTAGAGCGTTCATATCAATGCGTAAAAAAAATTAGCATACTTTTCTTGATGATGTCGTAACGCTCGACCCTCCTTAATAGTAGAAACTTCGTTTTCATAAATATGAAAAAAACGGTGCAAAGTAATTTGCGCATGGCTTCCTCACTTGTCGCAATTCAGATCAAAGAACTTTCTCACAGAGAAAGCTCTGCGCGAAATTGTAATAAATGTGCAAGCCATCTGCAAATTATATTGCTCCATTTTATTTTATTCCCCAATTACCCTTCTATCTTACCTAAATTAAAAAATAAAAATCACCCATATCACCCGGAGCAGACAACCAGAAACTACACTGAAAAAAAAATATCATTGCTTGAAGTAAAATTTGCTTGCGGGCTGCCAAAGAAAAAAAAATGTTGTTTGAATTCTACTTTCAATTCGTACAATTTCATACCGTATTGAAACAATAACATGTCACTTTGGCAGTTTTGCCGTCGTTGTTTCAACATCATATGGAATTGTAAGAATTGAAAGTAGAATTAAAACAATCGTTTGTTTTTTCGGCAGCCCGCAAGCAGTTTTTTTTCAGTATATCGGTGAGTGTTCGGACGCGCGAGTAGCTCCCGTTGCTAGCGGATGAGCGCAGCGTCATTCATCCCTCGAGCGATGAAAACTTCGTTTTCATAAACATTAAAAAAAAACGGTGCAAAGTAATTTGCGCAAGGCTTCCTCACTTATCACAATTTCGATCAACGAACTTTCTCACAGAGAAAGCTAAATTGTAATAAATGAGGAAGCCATCTGCAAATAACATCGGACCATTTTTTTTAATTCCCAAATTACCCTTCTATCTTACCTAAAAATAAAAAATAAAAAAATCGCCCATATCACCAGGAACAACCGATCAGAAACTAATGGTGAGTGTTCGGACGCGCGAGAACCTTCCGTCGCCAGCGGATGAGCGCAGTCATTCATCGATCGAGCAACGAAAACTTCGTTTTCATAAACATGAAAAATTGTTATAAATGAGGAAGTCATCTGCCAAATTACATCGGACCATTTTTTTTATTCCCAAATTACCCTTCTATCTTACCTAAAAATAAAAAATAAAAAAATCGCCTATATCACCAGGAACAGCCGACCAGAAACTAACGGTGAGCGTTCGGACGTGCGAGAAGCTCTCGTCGCCAGCAGATGAGCGCAGTCATTCATCGCTCGAGCGAAGTGTGCCTACAATGCAAAACGAAGAAAAAAAAATCTTAACGAGCGGCACGCTCCGCGGTTTATTGTTTATCCACCGCGCGGCTTCAAGTTCAGCCGGAGTGCACGGTTGCATAATATTCCGTTGGTGCAATAAACGGTATCGCAGAAAGGGTCTCGGTCACATAATCCGTCGTCATTCAGCGGCTCACTTTCAGCTCGTTGCCGGTTCAGCGACAGCAGCTGTGCCGTGAATCTTCTCTCTCCGCTTCGTTCTCTCCAGCTTCGCGTCGCGAGTTTACTCCGACGAGTTCGCGCACCCGCGCGCGAACGTGCCCTATCTCGGGTAACCTGAAACTCCCCCCCGGCCCGACCTGCATTTTCGAATGCGCGATCGCGAGCAATTTCTCAGGTGCATCCGTACAGACCGAGGCGAAAAAAAAGTACAACGGTGCATCCACGTGAATGGAATATTCTCGGTAAATAAGAAACGAGGGGACACTGAGACGTACGTCTCAGGGATAATGAAGAAGAACAAAGCCTTTTGATGTGAAATTAGACGAAGCTTCCCCGCCCACCTCGGCATGCTGCTGAGCCTTTTAAATTCCCTCGTCTCGCGTTCGTGTCTCGTATGTGTTTCGCGCTGCCCTCTCAGTTATTCCGGTGACAGGAGAGCGACGACAAAACGCCGGACGGCGCGGCGGCGGAGGGGCTTCCAGAAATAAATCCGCGAATCTATTTACAACGTTTCGTAAGCAAAGTTGTACGGGTATTTTTGGACCTTAGCGACTACCGAGTGCCACCTTGCATGCGCCGTGCACTATATACACGCCGCGGAGTGTACGCGTTACGTATGCGTATTGTCTGCGTATATATAGTGTGGGCACTCGAGAGCGCGGTTTAAACCGCCGCCCACGCGAACGCGATGCGATTTACGCGGGGGAATTACTCGCAAAGGTCAGGGTAAGGTTGCGCGAAAACCGAGGCGCTGATCCCGTGGGAGGTCAACGCTGAAACCCAGCTTCGGTGGTTTTTTGTCCGTCGAAGCGCTATCGAAATGTCAAATCCTATTTTGCCCCGAAATTTTAGGAATTTCGTTAAGGACCCGATAACTTGACATTTTTTTTTGTTTGCTCGAAAATAAAAGTGGAAAAAAAATTGTACTTTTTACAACTTCTGGGCCACAAACGTCCACATTCGGTTGTAGTTGTACAAACTAAAGTGCCTAGTAAAATTATTAATAACACGGGAAATAAAGGGACAGGTTTGTATATTTAAACTTCAATAAACAAGTTTGTCACTTATTTAACAACATTATTTTTACCAAGCTTGGTATTCCGATTTTATGAAATTATTTTTTATTGTGGAAAGTTGCGCGAAAGCGAAGGTGCTGATGTCGTGGGAGGTCAACGCTGAAACCGAGCTTCGGTGGTTTTTTGTCCGTCGAAGCGCGATCGAAATGTCAAATCCTATTTAGCCCTGAAATTTTAGGAATTTCTTTAACGAGACGATAACGCGAAAAATTGATTGTTGGCTCGAAAAAAAATTCGATAATTTATTTTCATAATCGAGGGGTTATTCGCACAGGTCAGTAGATAGTAAAAAAAGTTTGTACTTTTTACAGAAACTTATTCTACAGAAACGTTCACGATTTTTTATTTGTTAATTTTTTCGATCCAATCATCCGAATTCTAGTTTTGTAAATTAAAGTACAAACTAAAGTTGTTAATGAAACGAGAAATAAAAGGACAAGTTTGTATATATTGTAACCTTAACAAACGAATTTGTCACTTATTAAACAAAATTATTTTTACGAAACTTTGTATTCGTACTTTACGAAATTATTTTTACGGAACTTCGCATTCCCATTGTACGTAATAATTTTTTACCGTGTAAGGTTGCGCGAAAGCGGGGGCAATGATCTCGTGGGAGGTCACTGCTGAAACCGAGCTTCAGTGGATTTCGGTGGACATCGAAGCGCGATCGAAATGTCAAATCCCATTTTGCCCTGAAATTTTAGGAATTTCGTTAACGACCCGATAACTCGACAAATGGTTTGTTGGCTCAAAAAAACATTGGAAAATCTATTTTCATAACACGTGAGGGGTTTCTCGCAAAGGTCAGTACACAGTTAAAAAAAGTTTGTATTTTTACGACAACTTGTGGTCCACAATAGTCGACATGCAGTTCTAGTTTTTCAAACTAAAGTGCAAACTAAAATTGTCGATGACACGGGAAATAAAGGGACAGGTTTGTATATTCAAACGTTAACAAACGAATTTGTCACTTATTTAACAAAATGAATTTTTATTTAATTTTAGTTAATTCACTAAAATTGTTAATTAACAATGTTAGTTTGTACTTTTATTTGCAAAACTGGAGCCCGATGGTGCAATCGGAAAATTAACAAATAAAAAATTGTGGACGATTGTGGACAACAAGTTTGTTGTAAAAAGTACAAACTTTTATACTGTGTGCATTTTTATCCGTCCAAGCTCGATCGAAACATGTCAAATATAATTGTGCCCCGAAGTGGCTCGGAAATTCTACCCATTTTTTATGACTAAAATAATTGTTTGTTGGCTAAAAAAAAAAAAAAATGAAAATTTATTTCTTTAACGCGAGCAAAAAATTCGACACGTGTATAGAAAAACTCGCGCGAAATTACGCGCAAGCACACAATGTCACCGCGCACAATTCTGTGCGATTGTGTCCAGACTTCACTGAGACACCGCTCCAGGCGCCAGTTCATCAGACCGGGCAAGGAACGACGTGGAAAAAAAAAATCTCTTGAATTATTAAAGTTTACGGTTTCGTGAGACAGCCGAGGACACTATGTAAGAAATATTCTCTGGAGAGAGACATCTTTCGGGATTCTTCGAGCGATAAACTCGAGGAATGATTAGCGAGGCGCCGCTGTACCGGATCTTTGGACCGTCCGTAAGTGCGCGTGTGTTCGTTCGCGAAGAAATCGCCGGAGAGGATCTGTACGCGTGAAGCGCGAGATTCATAGCGAGGCGTCGATGGTCACGTTGGCGCCACTCGCATGAGCAAAAAAAAAGCAAAAAAAAAAGCGGAAAACAAGTAAGGAAGCAAACACTAGCGCGATAAAGTTGCGAGATACACAAGCGTCGTACACTGTAATGCTAATTTGCAGGTAGTCTCGGGAGTTATGTTTATCCGTGCGTATCGCTGAATTCAACTCGGAGATATCTCATCGACTCGAGACAAATGCGTTTTACATGATAAACCGGCCGTAATCGCTGTGACGTCCGGGCTCGACCGCTCGAGAGTCCTCCCGGCTGTGTGCCGTATATTTGTGGAACGATTAGCGATACTCGGTTAATATACAAATAGCTGTCGGCAATTATCGTATCGCATGCGGCCGTCAAAACGGCCCGAGGGGAAACGGGAGGAAGCTGGTGTGCTTTGTGGCTCAATGTCACATGCAAAATCGCATATATGTGCATGCAAACACATATATACGGTAGTGGAGCGGGGCAAAATGGACTTATCTCAAATAGTCCGTTTTGCCCCGCTCTCCCAGTACAGACAAAAAAATACATAAAAATGCTCGTCACAGATCTGCTTCTAATTGTCACGATTTCACGAGAGATTAAAAAAAAAATCCAGATAATAAAAATATTCAAGACCCAAATGAACTCCTCAATCATTGACATTTTTTTCCTGTGTATAAAATACGATACAGATTCTAAAGAAGGTAACAAAAAAAACCTCATTCATTCGATCATCTTCGACAGATTACGAACGAGCGACATCGAGGGGAAACGGGAGGAAGCTGGTGTGCTTTGTGACTCAATGTCACAGGCAAAATCGCATATACGTGCATGTAAACACATATATACGGTAGTAGAGCGGGGCAAAATGGATTTACCTCAATAAATCCGTTTTACCCCGCTCTCCCAGTACGGACAAAAAATATATAAAAATTCTCGTCACAGATCTGCTTCTAATTCTCACGATTTAACGAGAGAATAAAAAAAAATAAAAAAAATATCCAGATAATAAAAATATTCAAGACCCAAGCGAATTCCTGAATCATTGAAATTTTTTTCGCGACTAAAAAATACGATGCAGATTCTAAAGAAAGTAACAAAAAAAACCTCATTCATTCGACCATCTTCAACAGAGCACGAACGAGCGACATTGAAGTGGCCCAGTTGCTCGATCCGTGTCTGCTGTTTCATTCATAAGACGCGACGTTGGCTCTTCCGGAGCGTCGATGCGATGCCAAAGGAATTTTAAGGATGATCGGGGCTCTCGACTTTCGGAGTGTTACATCGATCAGCCACGACGATCACGGCGAATTCCCGAAAGAAAAACACTCGAAATCTCCTCGAGTCCGAGTGATCGATCGGGGCATCCGCGAGACCGGCATCGCCGGGCGTCGTCTCTCGGGATTGCTACTGGCATCTCCGCACGTATGCGCATATGTGTGTGTGTGTACCGCTATCCGGCGGCAAGTGCTAGACGGCCGGCACGCGCCGGATGCGAAGATCGTGCAGCAAACAGCATCCAACGGCACGCGCGCTCTCGCGCTGCATCTCGCGAATCCTCGGAGCACCCCGTTGTCGTCCTTTATTTCTGATTTAAGCATCGTCGATCGATTTGCTTCAAACTGCGGATGATGCATGATTTCAGGAATGAGGCACGGAGAATACACACGTGTTTCATTAATGAATCACTGGTAAGAAAAAAGAAACAAGCAAGTCGCCGACGGAAGCGAATGACGCAAGAAGATAGGGAGGATGGGGAGGTGCGAGGGAGTTGGAATACGGAACGTGGAATGCCGATCGGGCCGCGGAAACCACCGGAGTTCCCGAGCGGAGACACTTCCGTAGGAATACCCGTGGTCCGGTCGCCGAATCTCTGTCACCGTTGGCGCATCCGCGGCAACGATTTTCACTGAAGAAACTCTCCCATAGCCTGGCCCTACTCTCCAAAGTTTAACGACCGACGAGCCCCGCGAATGTCCGAGTCACCAGACTCCTATTCTAGTTTCCAGTTTACTATACGGAGGCGGCAGTAGCGCGAACCGACGCGACGCTTGCGACGGCAAGAAGCAGGTGTCCCTTGATACGTAATATATAACGCTCTCCGGCGTTCGCTTCTCTATCTCGGAATTGCTGGGAAACTTTGAGCTCCGTGAATGATTGACGAGGGTTAATGCGGAGACCCTGTGACCGAATGTCTCGGTATTCCGCGATTTGTAGAGCGCGGACGTTAATTTATTGACGATTCGCGGTACAGACCGAACAAGAATCTTCCGAGCCCGATGGACTCTGTAGTTGGGATACTAATGGTTATGATAAGAATAATCGTCACATCAAAAAATTATGATCCGAGTAATTGTGATTCCAGTAATTGCGATATCAATAATTGTAATACCAATAATTGTGATACCAATAATTGTGATTCCAGTAATTGCGATATCAATAATTGTAATACCAATAATTGTGATACCAATAATTGTGATTCCAGTA
>JAPYZC010003386.1:0-13610 GCA_030522665.1 Ichneumoninae sp. A BG-2022a | reverse complement strand
ACTCAGCTATGAGGTGATTGGATGGCCATAAGGTGATGTCTATAATGTTGCTCACTTCATATCCGATGCGTCCGATCATGCGCAGCGTTGCGCAGCCGCATGTTACAATTCACCTGTGTTACTTTTGTCCCCGGTCTTCCCTACTTGAGGAAAGATAAGGACGAAAAAAGGGATGCATGCATTTTTTTTTTTTTTTTTGGGAATTGAATTATTTTCGAAGTTTCGATTCGTGAATTATTGATGGGTTGCGCGTCTTAAATTTTTGGCGGGGCAACGGATGAGATTTTCGGCTTTGCGGCAAAAATCATTCGATGAAGTGCTCAAACCTCGTTGTTTCTCGGATTTCGGAGATTGCTTCCGTGACCCCAGCGCGTATACGCGTAAAACTGCTGGCGTTTGTCGGAGCGGAGCGACATTCCCGCGGCCAGGCGATTCTCGTAAAAACGTATATCGACTGAGCCTTGAGTCAGAAGGGGCTCCTACAGAAACGCAATAAAAAAAAAGATAAACCGAATAGCGGGTGAGATAGAAAGGGAGCCTCGGCTGCCCGAGTGTCGGAACAAACGGAGCGGAAATAACCTTTTGAATATTACATGGTGTTTGAATGTCGTGAAAAATTCATAGACATGAAGTGCCAAATTTCTCGTCGAAGCGTTCAATCGCACGTGCGTCCCTACAGGCAGTCGTAAAAATATCTTGTGGGAGAAAAAAAAATTGAAAAATACGAACATTTCGGAACGAATAAATTCGAGGATCAAATTTGACGTACATTTTCGCAGCCTGAGCGAACGTCCTTAAGGTAGAACTTGCGGATGGTGTTCACTTCGCATAAATTTCGGAGACATGAGAGAGAATTCCGAACACTTCTCGATGGTATTAAAATCTGAAAAAATCAAGCATATTAAGGGTACTGAAAAGATTAAATTTGCATAATAATAATCATTCCAAAGTGTTATTAACAAATTGATGAAAAATTTAATTGTTCAACAAATTTCCCGAAATCCTAACTTTTTTTTTATGATAATGATTCGTTCATTTTTGTGAATACGTATGAATTTTTCCAGATTTTTTAATTCACTTTGAATTTTGTGACTTTCCGCACATTTTTCCCATATAAAAAGAAAAAAATTCAAAGTGAATTTAAAAATCTAAAAACATTCATACGTATTCTCAAATATCTCGAAAATATAAAAATATATTTAAAAAATATAAAAAAGTTTAAAATTGAAAATTTTCATATGGCTTCCTCATAAAAGTAGAAAATTGAAATTTTTACATCGCTTTCTCATTAAAGTTGAAAATTGCAATTTTCATATCTCTTTTTTTTGTCGCGATGCCTCTTCTGTGAGGAAGCATTTTCTGTATTTTTGGCAAATCTCAAAATTTTCGAAAGCTAGAGCGCGAACACACTTTTTTCAAAAATTTCAAAATCTCATAAACAGAGGCACTCAACTGCTCTACGTGTGAGCCAAATTTCAACCCGATTGATAAAACCGTTCTTGAGTTATAGACGATTGAATTTTGGAGGCCTGGCACGCACGCACGCACACACACACATCCATCCAGTCATTTTTTCTAAATGTGATTTTTCGATGTTTTCGAACATTCTGAACACGTTTTCATTAAAATCTCGAAATTTTTTTTTCGCCAAAACAGAGCTTCCTCTATGAGGAAGCAAAAAATGAATGAATCATTTTCATAAAAAAGAAAGTTAGGTCTCCGGGAGATTTGTCGAACAATTTTACTTCTCATCAATTTGTCAATAACATTTTGCAATTATTATTATGCAAAATTAATCTTTTCAGCACCTTTAATATGCTTGATTTTTTTCAGATTTTTATACCATCCAAAAGTGTTTCCGATTCCGTCTCATTTCTCCGAAACTTATGCGAAGTAAACACCATTCGCAAGGACTACCTTAAGCGAATACTCGACCGGCTCGAAAAATAAAACTGCCAGTCACTTTCGACACGGGGCTTTGGAGTACTCGAATGTCAAAGATCCCTGTGACCGGAAATAATCGTAACTGTATTTCTCTATCTCGCGGAGACCTTCGCTTTTCCGCTTTCCTTCGCTGACCTGAAAATTGGGGATCTTTTTTTTTTTTTGCGAAGACTGGTATGTGGGTTTCTCTATACCCATGGGTGTGAACTGTTCAATGATCCGCCCTTTACACGCTCGTCGCGAGAACGAGCTCGACCGCCGAGGGAACGCAATCGACCTTTTCTTGTTGTCTCGATAAAAGCGATCTTATCGGGAGTCAATTCATCTGACGTCGGTTTAGTTTTCTTCTTTTTTTCCCCACCGTTTCCAAAAAGATGAGACGTTACATTCGAGGGAAACAAAAAGTTGACGATAAGGTTTGACAATTTAATTGAACAAAGCCAAATTTGTGTTACTGTTTAGGACTAAACACAGAAACAAGATTTATTAACATCAAATGAATTTCGGTTTTCAAATTACGTTTATTAAAAGAACTGTTTACTTGCCTTAACGAAATCCTTACCAGATTCAAATAACGGCTATTCTTTAGTGTATGTTAAAAAATGTATTCAAAGATTTGTACTTTAAAATAAATGTTTATTCGCGCCAAAGAAATCATATATTTGACGTCAAGACAAACGCGGTTATTATCCGGTAGTATAGCATTACAGAGTTTTCAACGTGTCAGTCGTCTGAAAACATCTCTCACTGATAGTACAATACTATATTTATTCCTTACGGGGAACCCTTGCATTGTAATAAAGAGGCAATTCATTGGTTTGTTTTTATGAAATTTTGTTCACTTCGAGCTGTGGCACCTGGTTCGAAGTGTGGTTGTGGAACGAGTCCTCGAAGGGCCAATTTCGAGATATGTTATGAGTATAACTAATGTGCGACGTGATTAGTGAAATCGTACGTCGATAACGGATCTGTTTGTTTATTTAATAATAAAACATTGCCTGTTGATGCTTCGTCGATAGTGAAAATGACTTGTTCATGGTGGCCGCGGTCAGGGAAAACCGGGAAAAGTCAGGGAATTCCAAAATTCGTCAGGGAAAAAGTAAATTCCTTGACCAATTTCCGAATCTTCTATAAATAAATAAAAAGGACATTAAAGAGAGGCTTAAAAAATTAGGAACATAAAAAAATGGAATTAAACATTAATACAATAATTAGACATTTTCATTTGTATTGTTAATTTTTGAAAATAGAAGTCGTTAGAAGTTTGGACAGAGAAAATGTTTAATTCGTCAGTGAAAAGTCAGGGAAAATTCAGGAAATTTTTTTCCGGGGAAAAAACGGCCACCATGTTATTCAACAAAAAATCTGTTTCTGCATCATTCATATATCACATTATTCCCATAAGAACAAAAGTAGCAGGTCTGTCACGAAGTAAATAAAAATATATACAATTGACCTAAATATCTGTTTATTAAAACCAAATAAACATTATTAAATAATAAGAATAATACTATCAATCAAATAAATATATCAGAAATTACTAAACGCGCTAGATTATGAATCAAATAAACGTTTTTCTTCGTCCTTAGTAAATTTTCTTTGAATTAACTTTTTTCTGGCTGTACAATTGTAAACTGGGGTTATTTCGAAGTTTGGGTTTTTTTTTCTTTTTTCAAACCTTTCCTTACCATTTTTTGCAACATAGTTTTTAGACAGTTTTGCCAAGTTTACATATTGTCTTGCGCTTTGAAAAAATATTGAATGTATGAAAAATTCGCCTGAGATTGCTCTTTCCATCGGCAATCTTTCATCGAACGTTTTATTACAGAAAGTCCTCGGATGGTCAACGGACTCCGTTGACGGCGCCACTCGGCTCAGGTTCTATTCTCCGTATACTCTATACCCTGGATGTAAGTCTGTTGACGTACCGGTCTGGGCTTCTGTCACGAAAAACCTCTCACGAACGTTCTTCCCAAGTCAAACATGCACTACCCGCGCCGTGATCCCTCGTGGAACAAAAATGAACAGTCTAACATATAATACTTGCCCAAGAGCTTCAAGAGACTAGAATCGAGTTTTCCAACAGCTACTATACCGCAAGTATAGTCCACGCCGATGTGTGTTTATTATTTGCAATATTCTTTTTTTCCTCCACTTTTTACCACAACGGAGACACTTTATAAATAATTTTTTTAATTAATCAAAAATTATCGAGGATTAATAAATAAAAATAAGAAATCGACGATTTTTAAGCCTTGTAGAACAGTTTAACATATCATACTTGCCCAAGAGCTCTACGAGACGGGAATCCAGTTCTACAACCGCTAATATACCGCATGTTGAGTCCACGCTGATGTCATTTTATAACTTCGAAGATTTGTTTTTTTCCTCCACTTTTGACCACAACGGAGACACTTTATAAATCTTTTATAATAATTTTACATAAAAAAATCAACAATTTTTAATACTTGTAGAACAGTCTAACATATAAGACTTACCCAAAAGCTTTGCGAGACTGGAATCGAGTTCTCCAACCACGACTATACTGCAAGTATAGTCGTTGATGTGATTTTATTATTTCCAAAATTCTTTTTTTCCTCCACTCTTCACCGCAAAAGAGACTCGCCTAGCAAACTTTATATTGAGCCTAGAAAAACAACCTCGTAACTCTCCTGCTGACGAGTCTCAATTTTGCGGTTTATTGTTCAAGTTTCACCTGTAAAAAAATGCATATTTCCGTTTTTTATTTTTAGTAAAAATGTTATCGGATCGTCGATCTTTTATTAAAATTTATCAATCATCGACAACTTTTTATTAATAAAAAAAATTATTTATAAATTGTAGCTGTCGTGTTGAAAGAAAAAGAATTCAGTTCCATTGATTAAAAAGTCAATGTTCTCAAATTACCGAGGGTGCATTCATGAATATAAAAACATCGTATCGTCGGCCTGGTATCGACTTTATTTGTATTTCCGCACGCGATTCGCGGGCTCCCCGAGTTTTTTTTTCAAAATACTCTAGCGAATTCCGTGACGAAGTCAGTGAGGCGGCGTTCGATAGAAAATGGGAACGGGGAGCCCCGTTCGACGCAACAATGCAATTAGTCAATCCGATTATGAGAATACGTTGGATTCGATTATCGGCAGCGCACGGGCAGATAGAGGCTATCCTGCACACACGCGGATCACCCTTTCGTGGTGAAATAGCGGACAAAGTGAAAGAGCCGAATGAAGAGGAAAATGCACGCAGTCACATTCCTCGATTCTCCACCTATAAATTTCACGTGTGTCACTTGTATTGTGGGCCGCGTGTATTCTGTACGAACTGTGTTACACTTACGTGTACGCCGTACGGTAGATAGAAGCAAAATGGAGCACGAATATAAAAAAAAAAATCATTGAAAGAAAGGGGCTGGGGTAAAATGGACCGGGCACAATGCGCACAGATCACGATTTTCAAGAAATATTGATTTACAACCAGAGCTATATAAAACATAGTCATGTTTTATTCAAATTTAGTATTTCACAAAACAAAACAATTCTCCACCTATAAATTCGTTGTAACTATAAAATGTAAACGGTCCGCCTGGGAACTAATTTTTATGACAAAAAAAATCAGTCTTGGTGCTTTAACTGTGTAATTTTTTCTCAGTGTACGGCCTTTGCTTCTCGGGCTGTCCATTTTGCCCCCCCCCCTTCCCCTCATATTTTTCGCACCTATCTCGTCCAACCGGCTTGCCGCTGAGGTAGATCTGTTATTACTCAGTGAAGCGACCGGGCTCGATGTCGCTCCCCGAAGCTCCTCTGGTCTCGCATGTCGCCCCGCGTAGTGAAATTCTGGTATCAAGTTGGCGAAAGCTCGGGGTGCGGCGAGCGTTACCAAACAAACTCAACCCATGCACCGCCCCGGCGCGTAGGGGAGACCGGGCCAAAATGGCATAGTCGGGCAAAACGGGACAGTGAGGGCAAAACTCAATTTTCCAATAATTTTTGGATGACCCATTTTGTCCCAACGATACATCCGGATTTTCAAACCCGTTTTGCCCTACCTACACCCAGAAAAAAAATTTATTTGACCCTCACCGTTTATTTGGTTTAAGTAAAATCTTTATTTGATTTAAATAAATATTCATTTTAATGAAGTAAATAGTTATTTAAATCAAATAAATATTTATTTAAATCAAATAAATATTTATTTAAATCAAATAAAAATTTTACTTAAACCAAATAAACGGTGGCCGTTAAATAATTTTTTTTTCTGAGTGTTCCACCGTCGCCGCCATCCAAAAGTTATTGGAGAATGGTGTTTTGTGTCATTATGGCGCACCCGTTTTGCCCCGGTGTGCCATTTTGCCCCGCTCTCCCCCGACGTCTCGAGGCAGCACGGCGAGACATTTTCTCCCATTCCGGTGTGCGGGAGCCAGCAGAAAGCAGCGGCTTCGAGAGCCAAACACGTAGGAACTCCGAGAGCTCCGAACGAGAGAGTCCTCTCAACTCTTTAGAGTCCTCTCAAACCCCCCTAACCGCTATTCGAACTACTCTCCGGCAACTCCCGGGCGTTCGAGCAACAGTATACACACACATACCGTGCAGTTTCGTCGCGGCCCGGCCGATCAACGCGTCAGATATAGCCGGTGTTGGGAGTTGAACGCAACAAGGAAATGCACCACGTCTCTCCGGCTCGCTCGGTTTATCGCCCTCGTATAACTCGCATCGTGAGGGGGCGATGTGTGGTTTCGACGGAAAACGTGAAATTCTCACCGATTCGACACGCTACCCTCGAGTTTCGTAACGACTTGAGGGGTTTTTTTTTTTTTTTTTCATGTTTATTTTTACTATGGTTGGGGAAAAATTAAGCTCCGAAAAAACCATTGACTTCCTTAGTGGGAACGCCAAACAGCACCGGAGCTTTCTGGGGTTCCCACGGGAGTTTTTTTTGCCTTCTTTCGGCTACAGAACATGCGATTTGGATTCTTTCTTTTTATAAGCTTTTTTTAGCCTCTGTGATTTTTTGTTAGCTGTTTGAGGATCGGCGGTTGGAAAATTTGGCGACAGAAAATTTGTGCTTTAAGGTAGAACTAGCGCAATGACCGACGCCGCCTAAGTTTGAGAGGAATAAACGAGAATTACAAACGCTTCTCGATCGGATAAAAATCTGAAAAAATCAAGCATATGGAAGATGCTGTTAAGATTGTTCGTCCATAATATTAATCCCAAAATGTTATTCGTTTCCTTTATGTTAAAATTTGTTTAAAATCGTAATTTTCAAGTATTAGATACAATTCTGAAAAAATTTATACGTATTCAGAAAAATTAACAAATCTTTTTCGTAATAAAAAAAAAATTGGTTGCCGGGTAATTTGTTGCACCATTTTTTTTTGTCAGTAATTTGTTATGAACATTCTGCAATTATTATTATGCACAATCTTTTCAGCACCTTTTACATGCTAGCATTTTTTCAGATTTTTTTTATCGAGAAGTGTTTGTAATCTTTGTATTTTTTCTCTCGAATTTATGCGGCGTAAGTCATTGTGCTAGTACTACCTTAAGCCAATGGATAAAGCATTCATTTTTTGACGCCCAATTTGCCAACCGCCAATCGCCTCCCGAAGCCCCCATGAGCCTCGGGTTTAATTTGTAACGAAATAATTCAGACGATCGGATAAAAATGCGGGTTCAAATAGGGTAAAACAGCCAATGAATGGACAGGCGCAATGAATGGACACTTTCCATAAGCGTAAGTGCATAAAAAAGTCTATTCATTAGCTTCTTTGCCTGCTTAAATTGTCCACTCGTTGGCCGGTTCAGCCAACTGGGCCGGAATACGAACCCGGGACCTTTCAATTGCCGGTCGACTGCTCTGACTACTGAACTGCGCCTAGGTCACCACCCACACCAATTCCGAATTGTCCTCATTAATGTTATTTTTTGCTTTGTTAGAACACCTCCTAGAAGAGTCGACTTCGGTTTCGACCGAATCGCACTCGAACTCTATACTTTACATAGTGAAAAATGGTTTAGCTGCTCTAGCAAAATAAATTTTGCTGACAATAACCTCGTTCCCGCAGCAAAACTGTTAGCAAAAGCAGCAAAAGTGTTAGCAAAAGCAGCAAAAAATTTAGCTATCACAACAAAACTTTCTTGTTACTGCGACGATTTAGTTTGCTATGAGAACAAACGACGCCTGCTGTATTTTGACGGCTGAGTAATTACTGGTAATAGGATAGTTATATGCACTATTTATTTTACTCGGGAAAGTGGCAGTTTTTGCGCACGCTTCGCATGCGAAAACCCCCATTTTCATACCTGGTGAAATAAAATTTTGTTCGATACTCGTGCTAAAAACGTTTTCTGAACTCGTGTGATTGCAACACTCGTCAGAAAAATATTTTGCTGTGGCAACAAATATTTTGCTGCGGCAGCAAATATTTTGCCGCGGCAACAAATATTTTGCTGTGGCAGCAAATATTTTGCTGTGGCAGCAAATATTTTGCTGTGGCCGCAAATATTTTGCTGCGGCAACAAATATTTTGCTGTGGCAACAAATATTTTGCTGTGGCAACAAATATTTTGCTGTGGCAGCAAATATTTTGCTGTGGCAGCAAATATTTTGCTGTGGCAGCAAATATTTTGCTGCGGCAGCAAATATTTTGCTGTAGCAGCCAAATATTTTTTCTGCGACAACAATAAATTATTAACGATCTACATTTTGTCGGAGAAACAGAACAATTTTTCTCCGTGTATACTCGGTTAAACGGGCTTTAATTTTATAGTGGTATTTTAAACAGGGCGTGAATATTTTTGTAGAAAACTATGCCATCTCGGATCATACAACTCTGCATGTCTTGGCACACGTGTGTTTAAACATCGCAGCAGGAAATGCGTGTGGTTCGCCGAGTCACGTAAAAGCGTGAACGCAGTTTGGGCGGAGCCGCCTGAAAGCCGGGCGATAAAAAAAAGCTTCGAATGGTCCATATATCCCGCCCGCGAGTTTCATCCGAGCCCGAGGTGGAGGGGAAGACTCCTGCAGGAAACTGTGCACGTGCGTGCGCGGACGAGGCTATAAATTCGCACGTACCGATGAGGAGGCAGAGATAGAGAGATAGAGAGTGAAAGAGCCACGAAGAAGAAGCGACGAAAAGTTTCTCGATTGGATAAGTGTGCGAGGGGGGATTCCACGGTAACAAGTCGCAGGCGAAGCTTCCCGAAGTGCCGTTAGAATGCAACTCTCCTCGGGATGTTGGTAGCGAAGCGCCCGGGACACTCGATTAGATTCGTGAAGCAACGAGGGAAGAAGAGACATCTCTACCTTATCCAACTGAAAACTCTCGGTCCTCACTGGTCTTTATCTGCCTCGAGAAATTGGCTCGATTTTATTTTCCTTCTTTTTTTTCCGAGCGATCATTTTTTGCCTCTCGAGATCCAGCACGTTCATCCACTGCGGTTGGCTCGAGGGTGGCTCGGCGGATACTTTCGGGAATCTGAGAACGCCCTGGTTCTTTCGCCCTTTGGCTCTTCCTTCGTCCTGCGAGATCCGCGCTCATCCATCATCATCGGCCCGGCGTTGCGTGAACGGACGTTCATGTATATAGAGGGGTGAGAGTCAAAGAGTGGGGCAAAATGGAACTCTTGGGGAAATCGGTAATTTATCACCTATTCTTCGTGGGGCCGAAAAAAGTCTCGTCACCGAAAGAAATGGATATGAAGATTTTGACAATTTCATGTTTTTAATACATAGGGTAAAAGTGGGAAATATGGCCCGGTCCATATATAATTGATTTACGTGTTAATGGAGGTGGGCCATATTCACCACTTTTAACCTACTGTAACGAATGCGGAGATGAGGATTGACCGAGACACGCGATATTGCATATATGACCGGAATAGCCCGGTAAGGCAAATGACATATGGACGTTCGTGTATATAGACTTGTAAGAGTCAAAGAGTGGGGCAAAACAGAACTCTCGGGAAAACCGGGCATCTATCACCTACTTTTCGTGGGACCGAAAAAAGTCTCATCATCGAAAAAAATGGATATGAAGATTTTGGCAATTTCGTGTTTTTAATATATATTCTAACGAATGTGGAGATGAGGATCGACCGAGACACACGATATTGCATATATGACCGCAGTAGCCCGGTAAGGCAAATGACATACGGACGTTCATGTATATAGACGGGTTAGAGTCAAAGAGTGGGGCAAAACGGCACTCTCGGGGAAACCAGTAATTTATCACCTATTCTTCGTGGGACCGAAAAAAGTCTCATCACCGAAACAAATGGACATTAAGATTTTGGCAATTTCGTGTTTTTAATATATATTGTAATGAATGTGGAGATGAGGATTGACCGAGACACACGATATTGCATATATGACCGGAATAGCCCGGTAAGCCAAATGACATTCGTACAGATTATTGATTGACCAGATGCCGGGTGTTCGGATCGAACTGTCAAAGAGAATGGACGCTTGACGGTTCGTGCTCGAGATATTTGGACGTGAATATTCCAAATATGATTCCAGATATGAATAACCAAATTCCCGCGTTACTCACTCGCTCGGTCGTTGCAATATCAACGACTCGTGATAAGTATATTTATTTCTTAATTTTATCTGTATTGTTCCCCGCTTCTCTAAATTACTGTCTTATAGCAGGTTTACGATTAGTGGTTTTGGATACTTTTTCAAGACAGAAACAGCGTTAGATTACGTCAGTCGGTAACTAACTGCGATTAGAAATTCTCTATTAGAATTGTAACTGATTGGTTATTTCAACGAAATAACAAATCAGCTACTCAATATTACGAATACGAAATAACAAATCAGCTATTAATATTATATGTTCATAAGACTCTTTTTCATAATGTTAATATATGATCATAAGACTCTTTTTCATAATGTTAATATATGATCATAAGACTCATTTTCAGACGTGCAGTATTTATTTCCTCTATATTCTTTTGCACTCGACACACTTCCAAAAGTGATTGAGAAGAAAATCGCGATTAAGAAGAAAAAGTACTTTGTACTTTGTATTCCATAAAAGTACTTTAATTACCAAATTTACTTTGTACTTTGTACTTTGTACTTTGTACTTTGTACTTTGTACTTTGTACTTTGTACTTTGTACTTTGTACTTTGTACTTTGTATTTCACAAAAGTATGATTGAAAGGTAACATGAGTAACACGGATTTGCTCAACATACCGGAATATTACAGGTATTGCAAAAAAGGATGATAACTGTTATTATTGCTATTTATTATAACTGCTCCCCACTGTTCCCTACAAGTACCATTCAGCAGCATCGATTTTTTTCCATTATCTCAAGCGGAGGATAATGGCCTTTTTGCCCTCTAATTTAACAAGGCTCGCGCCCTTGTGATTCTCACTCGCCGGTAACATGCATGCATGTACCGTAATGTAAGATTCGCAGAAGCCGCCCAACCGAACAAATACATTTGTCGGCACGGGTTATCAGGACTCATAATTCACCAGCCCTGACGTGTTATCCACCGTTTTCCACTGCGGCGCTGTTCCACCCCATGCGTCTCGCTCACTTCCCCTTTTTTACCTTACTAGCTGCTTGCCCTACTCTTACCGACGTTTCCTCTACCCTTCGCTCTACCCTCGTCCCGTTTTTTCCTCACGAGTGACTCCCGCAGCGTCTGCAACCGCCCGACCCTTGCCCTTTTATCATTTTATTACATTGACAATAATGTCTGTATTTGCAATTGCGAATTCTCGAAGTTTTCTGCATATGGATGTATCAAACTCCGAAAGGTATAACCTTTCGCAGTGAATACGTCCATGTACAGCAAATTTCAAGAGTTCGCAATTCCACTGTATTTTTTATTTTGACTCGAATACAAAGAATCTGTTTCCTCGTGTTTCTTTATTTTCATTTTGCGCGTCGAACCTCTCGAGCTGGTCATAGTTGCTGACACATATACGCGCCTCACTCAGTCATATGACAAATTGCTTTGTCACAGTAACAAAGGCTGATGTATTGCGGTAGCAAATCGCTGTAGGCGAAAAATGTTGCTATGGTTACAAGCTGGTTTTGTTGTCCCGTTACTAACAAACTAAATTTGTTACGGTAACAAAAAATCTTGTTGTACCAACAACATTTTTTCTCCGGGTACACGGACAAAAAACAATTGTTAGGATAACACGGACAAAAATTGTTTAGTTGCTCTAACAAAATGAGCTCGTTGTCGTAACAAGACGATTAGTATAACCAACAAAAGAATTACTACGTAGAAGCAATTTGTTTGGCTATCACAACAAAACTTATTTGTTACTGCGACGATTTAGCTTGCTATGAGAACAAACATCGCCTGCTCTCTAATTTGACTGCTGAGTAGTGGCTTGTAATAGCAGAGTTATAGATACGTATAAACATTTATTTGAAGATTAAATCACTGCATTTGTATTTTATGACCAATTTTATTATGAATCAAGAATTATTCAATGAAGAATTATTTTTTAATATATCAAGAATTTGCAGTTACAAATTCCTGAAATTTGCTGTATATGGATGTATGAAGCTGCGAAACTTAATACCACGCAATTTTTATTTAGTCGAATACAAATCAACTGTTTCCTCGCGTCTATTTGTTATAATTTTGCGCGTCGGGCGTCTCGAGCTCGTCGTAATTCGTTGGCACATATACGAGCCCCTCCGAGTCGTACAACAATTTTTTTTTGTTACAGTAACAAAGGTTGCTTTGTTGCGGTAGCAAATCGCTCCAAACGAAAAATGTTGCTGTGGTTACAAGCTGGTTTTGTCATCCCGACATTAACAAACTAAATTTGTTACGGTGACAAAAATCTTGTTGTACCAACAATTTTTTTTTCTCCGCGAACTGTTCCACCTCATGCGTCTCGCTTACTTCCCTTTTTTTACCTTACTAGCTGCTTGCCCTACTCTTACCGACGTTTCCTCTACCCTTCGCTCTAGCCTCGTCCCGTTTTTTCCTCACGAGTGACTCCCGCAGCGTCTGCAACCGCACGACCCTTGCCCACGGCTGACTACACACCGTTCCATACGATCGGGATCTCTTCATATTCACAACGTGGACCGGGAGTCCGCGCCAGCCAAAGCGGTCCCTTTATTGGCTGGCACGTGCGGAATTCGTAAACCCCCGTTTTGACCCGCGCGGCAAAACTTTAGTCCCACGATGTTTGCGCCCACCAAACGGCGTGGCCCACGGAGTTTCGTCGAGCCGGTGAAGCTGGACAGTGTACACATATTAATCTGTTATTTCTGACACCCAGCTGACATTACGGGGTTTCGGGGCAGTTTACTTCGAAGTTAAGCTAACGGTTTGTCGCGTGATGTCGCTAATGTTTTGACGCCTAGAGCTCAGGTCGGGAAGGAGAGTACATTAATTCGACGGAGATTCGCCCAACCAGACCGGGCACTTCTTATTGGCCTGAAAGTTATTTTATTCTTTCTGCAACACTGAGAAAAAATTAAGTAATAAAAGCAATAATACTAACTTTTTACCATAATTTTTTTATGGTAAAAATTTATGGTAAAACATTTTCCCAAGGGGAACGTCTGCATTTTGTAGTTATGACAATGACATAAAATCATGGTTGCAACCACGATTATAGTTTAATCATGTGAATATATACCATCAGAATCGATATATATAGACGT
>JAPYZC010003385.1:0-12172 GCA_030522665.1 Ichneumoninae sp. A BG-2022a | reverse complement strand
CTTTATCAATGCACATCGTTCAAGAGGATACGAAAATAAACTTGTTTAAATCTGACACCAGATAGCCGATATGTTCAGATATGATTAATATATGATCAGATATGATCATATATGATCAGATATAATCACATATGATCAGATATAATTTCACATAAGTACAACAAGATTATATATTATCAAATATGATTCACACACAATCAGATACGATCAGATATGAATTCATATCTGAACATATCTGATCATACGGACCATATCTTACCATATATGAAACACGACCACATATGATAATATATTATCCGATCTGATTCATATCTGTTACAGATATGGACATATATGATTAGATTAGATCCATATCTGATACAGATATGGGCATATATGATCAGATATGATCATTTTTTCCCGGGAGGATTAAGATCCTTCTTCGCATTCGTCTTCACCTTGGTTATTACCGCACATTTTGGTATTTTTGATCTTTCCTTGATTTTCATGTTCGATTTTAATGGCGCCTTATGAAACAATATAATGGTTTGTACAAACATTCGATTAAAATTATATAAAACTTATCAAATTTGTCATTAATCAATTGTTGTGCATTGTTAATTTTCTTGCTTTCATCGCATATTCAATATAAGATTAAATTCGTCGAAGCATGTATTTTTGAGACCGATTAACGATATAAATGATACATCCCAAAATATAACTATTGCGTAGTTCAGTGTTGAAGCAATAAACACCATTACTATACACGAAGAAAATGCAAGACATATTTACTCTATCAATTTTTGATGCAATATTTCTTTCCAGAGTAGTTTGAAATATAAACAGCGACGGTATGCACGGATTTAGGAAACTATTATACTTACGGTGTTCTCCAGTGACGAGGAGACTATGCTGCGTTTTCTACTGTGCGTCGATGTTGGTGAACAGTTAGATAATTGTCTCTTCATAGCGGTAGTCACTTTCATCGTTGAAAGCCCTGCCGTCTCAGTTGTGCGCGACTTGACAGGCTGTTCAGTCGAAATCGCATTTTGTGGACATTCTTTTCCATTGGTTGTGTCGATGACCTTGAATCGCGATGGGATGCTGATATCATTGGTCTCTATCGGCACCGTTTTCTGAAAGATAGTTTTCAGATAATTACCTATAAACAAGCAAACGTTGCAAATTTTTCAATCGATAAATTGTCATACCTTGTCGATCTGTTCGAGGTCGTTACAATAGGTTTCTCCCAATACAATTGTCAAGTCGCGATCGAGAAACGGATCGTCCAATAAAACTGTTCGCGCATCTCGTGCCGACACCGGATCCAACCGTATAATCTTATCATTCTGTCGGGTTAAATTGAATACACAACATAATTATGTACGGGGAAGAAGAAACCAAAGGCAACAATAAAAAAATATACTTTTTTACAGAGTTATTTGCGATCCAAAATTGATGGTACGGACATGTTTAGGAAAATATACTCACGTTACTTTCCAATATCGGCGAGAGTATACTGCGTTTTCTAATGTTGGCCAGTGCCGGTTCACGAGCAGAGAATTGTGTCTTTATACGGTTAGGCTCATCAATTTTTGAAAGTCGGGTCGTTTCAATTGTGAGCGACTCAACACGTTGCTCAGTCGGGATTGCACTCGGGGCATATTCCTTCCCGTTGCTAACGCTTTCGACGTTGAATCGCAATGACATACCGACATCGTTGGTCTCCATCGATACTGTTTTCTTAAATATTATAATTTTCGGTTGAAACTTTTAGCGATAAAGTTACAAGCGTTGGACACTTTCTCATTGGTAAATTTGCATACTATGCCGATCATTTTGGGGTCATCACATTTGGTTTCTCCCAATAGAATTTCGAACTCTCGAAATATATCGCCCAAGGACTCTGTTTCTGCATCACTTGACGACAATGCAACCTGATTTCTAATCTCAGTCGGTGTGGGTAAACTAGCAGAGAATTGCGTCTGTACAGCGATAGTCACGTTGGCCTTTGAAAGTCCTGCCGTTCCAGTTGTGAGCGACTCAACAAGCTGGTTAGTCGCAATCCCACTTGGTATACATTCTTTCCCGTTGCCACCGTTTTCGACGTTGAATTGCGGTGAAATGCCGACATCGTTAGTTTCTATCGGTACAGTTTTCTGAAACATAATTTTCAGTTGAAACGATGAAATGTCGACGGTACACATTTACCGAAATTTCGGAAAATATACTCACCGTTTCCTATAGTATCGCCGAGTCTGTACTGCGCTTGTTGCAGTCCGTCGGTGTCGGTGAATGAATAGACAATTGTTTTGGGATTTCCGACGTCACCTCGATCTTCGACTCGCCTATCGAAATAGCAGTCGTGGCTTCCATTCGTACCCTTTTCTGAAAAAACGCATTTTCCAGGCGACACGATTGCCGATACAAAATTGTACAATTGCATACACTATTGGGTCTCATAAGTACCTCTTCGACTTCTTCGAGTAATGATGCAATTAAAGACTGTTGTTCCCATCCAGATTCAGCCACTTGTGTACACTGTTTTTTCTATGAACATTCAAATAATGGTTATGCAATCGAAATAAAATATATGTATTACCATACATACTTTTGCGGTTACGAGGCGCTTTCGTTCCTTTATGAGAGAACTGCGTTTTTGGGCAAGCTTTATTTCGTCGGACCTTTCCTCCAGCGTTTCGTTTTTAAATTTCGATACTTTCACTCGAGCACCGCGACCCAACTTCTTGTTTCCTTTTCGAAACTCCTCCGCATCATCGAACGAATCTAAGTAGAATTTTTTAAAATGGTAACACCAATTATGTATTCATTTATTCTTATAACGCAGTACAAATATTTATCTTCAAAGCAAGAAACGATTGCAATAACATCATTATTCTCTTAAGACGGTACACCTTGCTGAAAATAATATGTGAAACAAGTTTACAAAACTCACCGAATACTTGAAGAATCTTGACCAGTTGTAACACTTTTTTCCCTTTGACCGTTTGTCGCATTCGTAATATTTCTTTCTTATAGTTTGGCGTCAACAGGTACGCGCGAAGAAAATCCACGGAACATGGTACATCGTAGATCGGATTTGTGCGTTTGCTGTTTCTATTCACTCGCAGAATATTACGAAGTTCAGTAACTAATTGATAATGAAATGTAGTATCCGACATCTGCACCACGCAGAATCCCGTGCGTTCTATGATTGAACTCATTTTTCCCCTTAAGTCGAAGTAAATAAGCGTCACATTCTTCTTGTTTCGAAATGTGTACGCGTACAATTTTTTCGGTTCACTTAACTGTTAGCATTTAGCCATTTTCGATTCTGCACTCCGCCGCAGCCTCCAGCAAACTGCACTATTTTCGACTACAAGACCGTACGGAAGTTTCGTTGGATCACGAAAAACATTGCTCTCAGAGCATACAGTTCGTTAGAGTGATGAACACGACCGAACGAGTGGCGCGACTTGGACACACTGACGCCGGTTGAACCGGGTTGAAACCGGCGAATTTCACACGTGATCTGCGAGAAGATGGAGAGGTAGTTCGCGGACAAAGGCAGTGAACGGCGAGCGCTCATTGGTTGTTTGCTGATAGAGGAGAAGATATATAGCGACGAGATGTAGTCCCGACCGCGTTGCATGGTGGCGTGTTTATACGCGACTAGATTCGAAGCCGTTCAGACGTTTGGTATTCGCCAACAAATTTACATTTGAGCAGTCTCGTGATGTTGTGGCTTTTAGAAAACATCGGTCCATCATGTTAAGAATTATTCGTTTGAAATAAGTAAAAAAAAATATAAGTAAGTTATTTTTTCATTACGTTGCACTATTTGAAATTTCTTGGAAATTAACGGTACCGATGTTCATAGAGAAATATTTTTTAAGGAAAATGTAATCATTGAGCTTCGGGGTCCATTATTTTTTTCTCATTAATAGTATGCAGGCGGGTCATAAATTTCTTGTCTTCACATTGAAAACTTTTTCGTTTGATTTTACATCCGAATTCTCGCAGACGACAAAACACGGCAGCCATTTAGTTGAACGCCGATGGATGTCAACACTTGGCCTGCGAAACGTTGGAGAGAGGAGAGTCAGTTCGCGGACAAAGGCAGTGAACGGTGAACGCTTGTTGGTGGTTCGCTGGTGTAGGAGAAGGTATATAGCGAAGAGAGGTAGTCTACACTACGTTGCATGTGGCGTGTTGTGCTATTCTACTACGGCACTGAACTCGAAACAGTTGGTACGACCTTCCATATTTACGAAAAAAACATAAACTTTGGCAGTACTTGGTGCCTCGGTCGCGTTGCTTTTAGACGACGTCGTGTCTTTCGTATCAAAAATTCTTCGCTGGAAATACGTAAAAACAAAGTGTGGGTAAGTTTTTTTTTTACTACGCTACACTATTCGGAATTTTCTGCAATAATACGGTGCCGATGTTGATCGGAAAATATTTTTTAGGTAAAATGTATTCATAGAACTTTAAGCGAATAATTTTTTTTTTTTATAAAAGTCATTGTTTCGGCTGAAAAATTGTTTGGTACGCGTGGCCAGTGAACGCGGCTGTTCGTAGATCGAACGCGCGGATCATTGATTTTGGCTGCTCGCCGGGACGGTCACAGTCGAACAAAGGCGAGATCGAGCTCGAAACTTTTCGAGGCGCTTACAATGTATTCGCAGTGCAGCGAAGTTTTTTTTCGTCTTACGAGAACGATACCGATATTCTCAAAAGAAATATTTTTTGTGCTTATTTTAATCATTGATCTTTCAACGAGTTTGTTTTTTTTTAAGGCAAACGAATTATCTCTGGAAAAAAAATGATCGTCTTTCTATCAGAAACATAGTTGTTTGATTTTACATTAAGTTTTCGCACAGAAAAAAATTAACACTTCGGCCGTTCGTTTTCTAAGCGTAGCCGGCGGGAACGGCTGTCGCAGACCGAACGGATGAAACATTGGTTTCGGATGCTCGCCGGCATGGTCACGGTCGGACGAAGCCGAGATCGAGTTCGAAACTTTACGCGGCGTATATCTTGGATTTCACTGTACCGAAAATTAATTTTCTTAGTACATAAACGGTAGGGTAAACATGCCAATGAATGGACACCTGCTAATGATTGGACGATGTCGCACATTTCGCTGTTTATTAAGAAATTAGAAAATAATATACCGACAACGCATTTATTTTTAGTTGCCTTGTATCTTCAGAGGGATCGCTCTTACATTGATTGACCATAGGCCATTACAAATATTTTTTATGGCCTACGAATAATTATTTATTTCTCAATAATTCTATTTTTTCGGGTGAGAAATTCGTCATTAAAAAAAATTAAAGCCTAGTCATTGCTGGATTTACCCATTCAGTAAAAACAAACAAAAATGTTGGCCACTGTGGTGATATTCATTCTAAATTCCGTGTTTATTATAGAAATCCATAAGGAGTGTCCAAAGGAGGGTGCTATCGAATTTCGAAAATGCGGTAAATTTCCTAAGGACTCTCAATTCACGGTTACGATTGGAATTTTAGGTAAATAATATCATATTACGAATCTGAAATTTTTTTGCACCGTCAAAACATTTTTTGTATCTACATTTTTTAAATAACAACTAGCTCAATAAACGATATAGTGCTGTCGGACGTCGAAATGGTATCCGTTGAAGCATCAATAGTCGCGCCGGTAGCCTCGACCAGCATTGAAACTTCAACGAACGATGTCGTACCGTCGACTTCTTATGGCGAGAGCAAGTGCTATAGAACTAGACCGTTTACGCGGTCAGTCAAATCGCCAAGGAGGAGGTCTGCCGTAACCCGTTCATCAACGAAGTCTCGTTCAACTCTTTATAGGAAAAGGATTCAACTATACAGGCGGATTTTAATGATTTATCCAAAGAACAGTACTTTTAAACGTCTGACGATCCCCGACTACTTATGCACTGTAAGTTTTGTTTTACAATTTAAACATCGTTAAAAACTTTGAATACGATTATATTTAATTTACAGCCCCGACAACTCAGATTGAAATACCACCATCGAGCGAACAATGCATCCGGCGTCGGTAGTACGAGCGACAGCCGCGGTACACTGTCCTCTATGACAATCGATACGGAGAATGTCGATATAAATCTCGACCGTAAGGAAACTGGAGATCAAGATAATAAACACGAGACTCAGGAGTTCAACACTATCACCGCAGATTTTATGGATTTTGACAATCAATCCCTTACTTCCGATAACGAAGATACATCAGCTGTACCAGTACACGTTTTGGGTGATTCGGACCGTTTATTACTTTCGGACGTCAGTATTGCGCGTAACAATACTGGATGTAACCAGTCCGATGAAAAAAATAATACCGATAATGGTAACCATGAAACGAGTGAAGATGATTCCGACGTTACTCCATGTCAAACAGAATCGGACATGACACCGGAGAACAAAGGACACATGTTTTCAATTAATAATATCACAGAATGGACACAAGTGATGAAATTGAAAAATTGGGTAACAAAGGCCTACCTTATTGCAAGCATCATGGCGATATCGCTTCGTGGCAAACTTTCATACACAATAATAACATTAATGCTAAATAATCTAAATACCATGTTTGTAAACTGCGGCTTACCACGTACATTGAAGGGACTTTGGAGCATGTTATCAAGAAATAACGAAGGAACAACAACACGTCATCTGTATTGCCGAAAGTGTCGCTGCTGCATCGGTAATGGCGACAAACCGACTAGGAATTGCACATGCCAACAGTGCGGACCGAATAAAAACAACGATTCGTTGGCGTACTTTGTTCAAGTGAAAATTGTCCCGCAACTTCGACAACTTTTTTCGGATCCGAAGATTGTCAATTCTCTCAGGTACCGCTTTACCCGTAAAATGAAAAATTCGAATGCTATGGAAGACATATACGACGGTACAAAATACAAGGAAAAGTGTAAGCCCGGTGGCTTTTTGAGCGATGAAAACAACTTTTCTTTAGCACTCTTTACAGATGGATGCCAAGTGTCAAAATCGTCGAAAACCAGCGCATGGCCCATACTGCTTCAAATTAATGAGTTGTCACCACATGCGAGAAAAAGGTATACATTATTAGCTGGGATATGGGTCGATGCGATACATCCCGATTTAAACACGCTTTTGTTAAACACGATACATCCCGATTTAAGCACGCCAAAAATTACGGAGTTGCAACAATTGTACTACGAAGGATTGACGTGGACGAATCCCATCGACGGTACCGTTATTACGAGCAAATTCGTAACACTCATTTGTATCGCCGATTCGGTGGCTAGGCCTGCCATTCTCAAGATGACAATGTTCAATGGACTATACGGTTGCACATTTTGTTATACGAAAGGTCAACACTTACCGGGACGAGGAGTACGACGTTCATATCCCATTGATAACGAAGCCGTATGTCGAACTAATTCTGAAATCCGTGAGCATATGAAAATGGCACACAAAAACCGTAAAAAATACTTTGGTGTCAAAGGTCTGTCGGCAACAGTCCTACTGCTACAATTCGATTTGTCAATCGGTACCGTAGTTGAGAGTATGCACAATGTTTACTTAGGTGTAACGAAGCTGCACACCCAGCTACTTCTGCGCGGAAGCGCCAGTGGTGTTTGGTACGCTGGCAGTCCCCGAAATATATCAAATATAAATACACGACTTATGGATATTCGACCACCAAGTAGAATTGCGAGAAAACCGAGGCCAATCGAAGAAATGAACCAATGGAAAGCCACGGAATGCAGAAACTGGATCCAATTCTACGCACTACCTTGTCTCGAAGGATCAATTCGAGAATGTGATCTGCAGCACTTGTCACTGCTTTCTCGCGGTACTTGGCTCATGAACAAGGATTCTATCGGTATCGACGAGCTACAAGAAGCACGATTATTGCTTGAAAAGTATGTGAAAATATTTCAAAAAACATTTGGAATCGAAAACATGCGGTACAACGTCCATCTATTGACTCATTTAGTTGACACGGTTCAAAATTGAGGACCTTTTTCGGCTCGTAGTGCCTTTCCGTTTGAATCGTGGAATAAAAAAATAATCGACAACGTTACTAGCGCTAATGGACGGCTTCTTCAAATCGTAACAAGATATTTGATGATCCGATTCATCGAAGGTTTTCTAATCGATCCCAAAATCACAATCGAAACGAAGAAAGCGATACATTCAATAATGGTGCATGGTTCGAAGAATCTAAATACCGACTTCAATGTGAAATTAGAAAATTTGAAATTTCGGGGCATTGGAAACGTGGAAATCCGTCAACCTGACAGTTGGGAAGACGGAGTTTTGCGATCTGCTGAGTATCGGACAGAATTGGTGTCCTTTTACCAACGCGCGGTGGTAAACGGTACTGATTATCGATGTGTGGACAAAGAGGATACAGGCAAAACCCGATTTTGTAATGAATTACTTCACTGCCGAAAATATGGTTATGCGAAAATCTTGAAAATCCTCAGCTTTCATCAAAACGATGAAGCCGTATACGGTTTCTTAGTTGAGCGTACTGGCAGTCGCGGAAAAGCCTTTGAAGCCCAGCATATGGAATGTATCGGTTCATCGACACACAGATACTTTGTCAATATCGACGATACACCAATACCAGCAATGATTATCAAGACACCTGTCGATTGCCGTATAACTAGACTCCCGAACGTGTGGGGAAACTGATTAATAAAAATCGAAAGCGAAATATAATAATGACGGTAATCATTATTTGTATCACAAAAACTAATATTTGTTTGTGATTGTCACATAACTATTTACATCATCTTTTTTATTATTGTGTTTACAGACGTCGAGGACATCAAAGGATATTAATATGCTGAGCACGTTTAATTTGGTTGGTCTCTAACAAAGCTTTTATAGAAGAAGACTTCATTTCAACGATCAAATAAACTGGGCGATCAAGCCGCCAAAAACTTAAAATAATCGATTAAATCGAAAATACAAACATTGAACATTTTTTCGGTTCCGTCGACATCACTTGGTAAGTGAGCAAAATCATACGACGCAAAGACGCACACTAACGACATTACAATCTTTATGAAATCTGTAACCTCGAATTTTAGAGTATTCAGTGAAGAATTGACGAGACTAATTTTGACGGTACCTCACGGTTGTTCTGGAAAGCGGAGAGGAAAATGCAAATCGACATTCCACAGTCGATATCACCAACGATAATCTACTCAATAAGAACATCGAAATAAAACCGGCCTGAAACAACAAGCATGGAACAAATGACGCCAAATCATTTGCCGGTACCGACGAAACCTGAATAGTTCAACATCGGATAATCACTATTGGCAACAAACGTAATCCACATAAAGATACTGAATGCGATGATAACGAAAAGATGGACAAGGTACACCGTTTAATCAAATCATCATTTAATCAAAATGTCATAGTTTTGAATTTTTATTGCTAAACGCTGTAACTGAGAACTGTACTATTTCAGGAGACGATGCCGATGCCGCCAAATATTAGCAAACATCGCTACCATACAAGATCGATCGTAGTAGCACCGAAAACCGTGTTAACTGTCTGTCAACTAGAAGAGCAGGGGATTAAATCATTGAGGTGTTGTCATTTACGTGTTTACTGTCCGAAAAAATAAAGTCCTTGGACATTCGAGAAAGAGAAAGAGACATTGCTAGATATAATGCACGCTGCCTACTATTTATCGATAGGTTATAACGATGACTAGCGAGGACCCACGTTAACGAGAAAATCTTCGATTATATTCACGGCCAATGGGCAGTACCGATAGACAGTGTAAATAATGGCAAATCCATAATTCAGCTGTGCGAGCTGAATTATGGATTTGCCATTGTTCAGATTCAAATCATCCGACAAAACATAATGTTCTTTGAACATACCATTTTTCATGTAACTCCAAATTACAGCTGGAATGAGGAGAAGGTAGCAGATATGTAAATATTCTTTATTCGCGTATGCTCGCGTGATACGACAAAGGCTGATTAGCACCTATTCCACTTGATCGCAGAAACATACCAACGGATGTGCGGATAAAATAGAATAATCGACGAAATACATTTGTAATAGAAATTCGGTACCGTTGACGTCTTTTGTTTAAATATTCGTTCGGCTATAAAAAGAAAATATTGTCATTATTATTATCATGCACATAGAAATATTAAGTAAGAAAGTATAAAAAGTTTGCTGACGTCATTTACAGTACATGTATATTATATATTGTTTATATGTGGAATTGCTACAAAAATAAAATAACTTCTTACCTTTATCAATCATATCCGTCGAGTTTTACATGCTGGAATGAAACGATCATTACCGTGCTTTTTTTTTATTAGGAATGTGGTTTTTGCGGTGGTTTGTTCGGTGGTCGAACAAAAACCACCGGACCGCTAGATTTTACAGAGGTGGTATTTACGGTGGTTTATTCGGTGATTGGACGAAAAAACACCAGATTTCCTGATCTTCGAATGGTGGTTTTTGTGGTGGTTTATCTGGTGATAGGAGGAAAAATCACCATGACAGAAATTCTCAGAGCGGCAGAGCTTTTTAGGGTGGGGATAAAAGCTGACAATAAATTTGAGCATGGTGGTTTGCGCAGTGGTTTCGACAAAACGGCTAGTATCCTTTTTGCACAAAACCACCGTAGTGGTTTTAACGGTGGTTTTGACGGTGGTCGTACTTGCTAGGGTTGATACGGCTACGGGAGGTTTTTCTTGTTTCTGTTTGTTTTGCGTGGGTGCCATATTCCCTCAGGGTCTTTCTTTGATTTATTTTTGTTTTTTTTTGTCGTCGAGAGCGTCGACGGTTTCCGGTTTTACCGTACCGGTAAATGTACTCGCCGGACCAAAATGTTTCTATGTTAATTTTCATATATTATTTTTATTTTTTTTGCTTGGCTGTCGGATTCGTCCGCAGCATATCGGTTCTACCCTTACCGGTAGATGTAATCGCCGAATTATAGTAATTTTCGAGAGTATGTGCACCCGAAGGGGGGTTAACCCCGAATAAAACGGTACCAGTTCCTAGGCCCAGTGGCCCAACAATTTGGTGTTTGGTGGGTTTTGTTGTTTTGTTTCCTTGTTCCCCGGTGCGGGTATTTGTGTTTTATGTTTCCATAAAGGGACTTCGAGGGTGTCGGCCGATGCCGCGAGGGGATCGGGATTCCACAGCTTTGTCATCTGCGAGGCGGTAAGAATCTCGATTCGCGTGTGCCCAGTACTCGTTGTTGCTAATATTTTTGCTATTATTATTTTTGCTGCTGCTTATTTGTGATCTCCGAATACTGAGCTTCTCCAAACCCCGGAAATGTGATCGACGTCCAGACCGTAAATTCCCCGCTCGCGGTTCTTTTTGAGAGTTGCGAGGGGCTTGACGGCCGGGGTCGGCCTTCCGGAAGGGGGGGGGGGGGGGGGTAGTTTGTGACGCCGTATTTTGGGCACGTCCCAAAAATTTATAAAGCCGTCAGGAGAGAGTCGGCGCGCGCCCTCACCGAGCGCAGATCACATTTCTCGGTCAGATCCGAGGGGCTCAGTAGCGTTTAATCCGATAAATTACTAATTACGACGAACAGTTTTCATGTACTATCCGCCTGGCGAGCGTCGAGCGACCGAAGGAGGAATGCGTACCGGTAGCCGAGAGCGTCAGCGCCACGAACATCGAGAGAAGACCGTCTTGGCCGATTCCGAACGCGGCGGAAAGGATTGCCTTCGCCTGTACCGTCCAATGACGAACTGTGGATCGCCCGTTCCCCTGCGATGTACCACCTGTGCAGGGACTGTCACACCTGCACTCACCGTTGCCTTCGTCTACAGCCGAGACTTCTCGCCGTGGCGAGCCTGGCCTTGCGTCAGATTAATTGCGAGGCTGCCCTGCGAGGCGCCGGTGAGCGTTAGGCTAGCCCGTGGAAACGAGAGTAGGCACGGGGGGTAAGCGGGTGAGCGGCGTACCCGAACGGTCGCGATCGGAGAGAGCAGCGAGAGATTGGGGATTCTTCCGGTGACCGGTGACAGTGACGGTGCGCTGCCCAGAACTCTCTCTCATTGTCTCGGCGCGCTTGCGATTTTGGAAACGCCTGAGAGGAATTAGAAGGAAGGAAGCGCTCTTGATAGATTTTCGAGACGTCACAGGCGATTGAATTGGGGCCTTCGTCACATAAAATA
>JAPYZC010003384.1:0-22342 GCA_030522665.1 Ichneumoninae sp. A BG-2022a | reverse complement strand
TAATTTTTCTGAATACGTATGAATTTTTTCAGAATTTTATCTAATACTTGAAAATTACGATTTTAAACAAATTTTAACATAAAGGAAACGAATAACATTCTGGGATCATTATTATGGATAAACAATCTTATCAGCATCTTCCATATGCTTGATTTTTTTCAGATTTTCATCCGATCGAGAAGTGTTTGTAATTCTCTTTTATTCCTCTCAAACTTAGATGGCGTCAGTCATTGCGCTAGTACTACCTTAAGGGTGCGTAAAGTAAGTCGCTGTACCCTAGGAGCACTCGCCTTCGGCCCGTGCGTATAAAGTTAGCTTTCCCGCACTTACATCGCAAATGACTATTTCGTCTTCAAATTTCCATAACCCGAACAATCGTTAATCCTAACTGGGCTTGACTCAAATTGATTCGGATAATCGAGGTTCTACTGTACGCAAGTTTAGCTAGAGTGCTATAACGTCGCGAAAACTATGGACTAGGGTCCGGCCGTGGCGATCGCCGCCTTCGCTACGACAGCCTTGGTGAAGGCCCGTTGCTGGAACGAGCTCATAATCGACCAGATAGTCGACGACGGCGACACTTACTACTGCGAATCGTACGAGCGTCTCAAAACCGACGATCGCAGGACCCTCACCGTTCTCGATCTGAATCGGGATCTCGTTGTCCAAAAGACTCATCGTGTCCACGTTAAGATCGACGAGCCTCTCTACGCCGGAACCTTTCGATCTAAGAATCCCACGAATTTGCATTTGGCAAAGGCGTTGGAGCTCTTCTTCAGGAGACACGACGCCGGGGTGCTCACCTCGCCGGTTCTGAACATAGCCGTATGGAAGGACGCGAAGTACTTCAATATCTTCGACGGTCAAGGGCGAAGGGACAATCTTTTGCCCAGCGACGACCCTGCCAGCGGATCCGCCAAGCTGATCCTAGTTCCTGATCTCACCGGCGTCCTCTTCGTCGTTCACGAGAAGAGCGCCGTCGACAACGAAAACTTTGTTATCTACGGGCTGAGCGTTACGGGCATCGAAAGATTGCCGCTGGTCGAGGACGATCCCGAGGAACCGGAGAAATCCATCGGCGCACCTAAACGAAGACCAAGCGGCTACAAGCTTCAGAACAAGTTCCGGGCTCTCGTTCAAGGATCGTTTCATCTGAATCACGCGCTGGTTCCCGAGGAGCTTCGCGGTCACGCTCATCTCGTCGTGGCGCTCGCCGCGTTGATTTATTCGCGATTGGTGAACGCCAACAAATGGACCACCGCTATGATAGATCTGATCTTCAACCAAGCGCACATTTACCTGATCGACCTCGCGAGGGTCCTGGAGAGGAAGCTGGACGAGAATTTTGAGCTCAAGATCGACGACGTCATGGGCGACGTTATCCTGGGCGTGTACGCGGCGAAGATCAAGGTGGAGGTCAACGTCGTTCCCGGCCAGGCCAAGAAGGGAAAAGCGACGATCGATACCGGCTTCAGAGATTTCTTCAGGATCATGAGCTCGGGTGTCCTCGAGATAAAAAAGAAATTCTACGCCGTCTGGAGGGACGGTGAGAAGTATTACTTTCTCGATCCTTTCGCCTGCGACGACGAAGGATTCAGAGTCGACCCGGCCGATCCGGAGAACGTTGAGAAGTACGACAAGGCGCTGGCTTGCGTAACCATGAACAGCTCGATCAACGAACTGATCGAGACCATCCTGGAGAACACCGGAAACAAGGAGAAGGATGCATTCGTCCTGCACGGCCTCAGGGTGTTGTACGTCAGCACCGGGTCGCTTCCTGGAGGGCCCCTCGAGACGGTCATCTATCGAGAGAAGAAAACTAACCGGAGACCGCTCCCTCCTCGAGTTGCCCAACCGGAAGCGACCGACGATTGCAAAACCGTGCTGGACACGATCCCGAGGCCGCGTCCCGACGCGGAGAGGACCAAGGACGCCTCCGCTCAGTATCCGGAGCTGATGAGGCGAGTGGAAGAATACATGATGAAGGAAAACGAACCCACCACTTTCGTCGAGAACGCTTCTGACGCTGGCGTCGATTCGAAAAAGGCCTCGACGAACGAAGATGAGACGGACGACGCCGAAGACCCGGGTGAAGACGAATCCGTCGAGCAACGAGTCGTCCAAGATCCCGTCGAGACGGGACAGAAATTACACGTTACGATACAGGAGGACAGAAACGTCGAGATCGAAGACGTCGACGACGCAAACGATCCGCCCGAAGATGAGCCCGAGGCTGCAGGACCTCCGGTGGAGGAGACCGAGTCCTTGGCGGAGGCGAGAGTCAACTTCATCAGTGGCTACAGTATCGTGAATCCGCATCGGATGATCTTGCACGGCTCGAAAAATTGTCTCGCGGATGAGTTCGACGAGGGAGCACGGGGAAGACAAGGCGTCGTTCTCGCCCTGACCGCGGTCGCCTACGCGAAGATAAAAGATCCTACGGCGTGGAGGAACTTGGACGTCGATCAGATTCTCCGGGTCGGCGATCGAGCCCACTCGGACGTCGTGACTTGGATCCGTCAGGGCAGTCCGGCAACGGCGGATGGTGCGGGCGGCGCGGCGCTGTCGGAAACCGACGAGGACACCGAGGGTGGCGAGGACGACGAGGAGGATGAAGCTGAGGACGCGGAGGACGAAGAGGGCGAGCCCGGTGAGTCGAAGGCTCTCAAAGGCGCCCTGAAGCCCGCTCCGAGTCATCTCGATTTATCGATGCTACCGGACAAAATAAAGCTTGCCGAGAACGAGGTGAGATTCAAGAGCAGGTCGTCGGTCGTCGAGGGTGACGCCGATCCGTTGGCCAATCTGGGCGAGGCGCTCGAGCAGTACTTCGGGAAGTACAGCGAGGTAATTCTAGAGAACAAGCGTCTCGCTTATGGAATCTGGCGACAGGACGACAAGTACTTCCTGCTGAATCCGTACGGCGCCGACGAGGAGGGCTGGCGCCTCAGGGACTATCCGGCTTCGCTCGTCGTCACCGATACGATCAACGAACTCACCGATCTCCTGCACGGCGTGTTGGAATTCAACGACACGGCGTTTAATCTCCATTTCATTGGCATCGAGTCCGTCCAACCTCAGAACAAATACGTCGCTCCGCTGCCCGTGCAAGTGCCCGAAGGCGATGGCGCAGGAAAGTACCAAACGCGATTTTTGCCGGTCACGGACGAAGATTTATTCGTTCCGCGACCGGAATCTGAATCGCAAGTGGAAACCATCGCCGAAGAGGCGCCGAAAGGCGAAACGGACGAGGGAGAGGGCGAGGACGAGGAGGAAGACGCGGACGACGAAGAAGACGCACGAGGAACGGACGAAGACGAGGCGGAAGACAAAGAAACCGAACCAGAGTCACCCGAGCCCGAAAGGCAACTCGAGGATCCGCTGTTGGAAGTCGAGGAACAGGAACGTCCTGACGCTCCGGAGGAATTAAATTTGTCGCTACTGACCGGAAGCGTGAAGATCGACGAGGACGCGGTTGCAGACCCGGAAGCTAAGGAGACTCTCCTGTACGAGAGACTGAAGTACAGTCACCCTCCGCCGTACGTTCTGCCTCCGAAGAGAGTCCTGTGCGTGCTTCTGGAGGCGAAGAAAGCGTCGAAGTCCGTGCACTCGCTGGTCTCCAGATTCTCGATCGATTCGAAGCTGGCCGTGAAAGCAGCGACGGACTTACCGACCGGCAAGGAGCCCGACGCGACCGCCGTAGTCAGCGTCGTTCCCGGGGACGAGGAGAAGCCCTCGAAGATGATAAAGCTGCCGCCGAAGAAGTATCTCTTCTCGCGGATCCCGCCGACAGGATTCACGCCCCTCAGAGCCATCAACGACAAGTTCATCCAGGACGAAGAGCTCGACAGAGCGCGGGAGGACGAGTGCCGGAAGGGGAAGGCCGAGAGGTTGCCCGAGGAGTTCGAACTTCGACGAGTCCCCGAAGACCCGGTCGGCGTGCGTATCATGCCGGAGATCATTCCTCTGGGACCGACGATAAAGACACCGACGCCGAAAAGAAAACCCAAGCCCTGCGCGGATCGCCCGAAGAACCGGAAGTGCAGGATCTCCGCCGCCGAGAGGGAGGACGCGGTCCTCCGAAGGATACTCTGCAACACCGAGGATGTACTGTTCGATGTCATATTTCCTAACGGAGGAAAGAGGCTCGTCGTCAGCGAGCGCGCAGAGGTGAACGAGAAGACAAGCGCCGCTGAGGAGGGCCAAGGATTCGGCGCTTCCGGTCTGAGAACGAAGAGTCCTGAGGAGCGGTCGCGCGACGAGGAGACAATTCCGGAGACCGTGGGATTCGTCGAGACCGAGGGGAACGTCGGGATAATCGAGGGAAACATGTGTCTGGAAAATCGTAGCCAGACGGAGGATTGTCACTTCCGGGCGTGTTTCTTCGCCGCGATTCTCTGCATTCTCGCGAAGGTGCGACTGGACGTCGATACTTTTCGCGGCAGCGTCCTCGACCAGTTCGTCCTTGCGGGCGAGAAGATTCTTCGGCGTACCGGGAAGCTGCGCTACAAACCTCTGCGATGGATTCACAATATCGTGATCGCGGGTGCGAAGTGCAACGTCATAATGAAGCAGGCCGTTTACGCGGATCCTGAGAGCTGCGAGACCGACGCGTTGTTGCCGATGCTCGAGACTTACCTTGCTCATACTAAGACCGGGATATTGGTGTTCGCGAATGCGTCTTACGCGTTCTGGGAGGCGAACGGCAAGTACTACATGTTCGATCCGTACGCCTGCGACGGGACGGGCCGTGCGAGCGACGATGGATCCGCCTGCTTGTTGGAATTTTGCGAGCTCGAGGACATGGCGAACAGACTCAGGGAGAACAACGGAACTCCGCCGGAGAATCCCTATCGAATTTATTCGCTGTCGATCGCTCATATGGAGTCGATGAAGAGAAGGAAGAGGAGCAGAAGAAAACGCAGGCGTTGCTCGAAGAAGACATCCGAAGAATCGGTACGTGAGGAGCCGCTGGAAGAAGGAGAGGAATCGGACGAAGCTTCGGGGCCCAAGCACGAATCGTCCCTCGTGGAGATCCCCGAATGGGTGACCGAGGATGATAGCTCGACGAATAAGTTCGACCCGACCTTGCCCGGATTCGCGGCGGTGAAGAATCTCGAGGCCTCGGCACTGGAGGTCGCCGTTTTGGAGAATGATATCACGCGACCGATACTCGCGCCTTTCAGGAAGCTCAAAGGAGACATGGGGAAAGCTCGCGATGGCCGAGATCGGCTGGATCCTCCGAGGAGAAAACCGTACGACCGGAAATTCGGCGAACAAACTTGCCTCGGCGAACCTATCGATCTGTGCGTGATAGCGTGGTCCCTCGTCAAGGATCCGACTCTTTGGGGTGTCAGGACGATAAGGGGAATCTATGAGGCTGCCCGGGACCTCGCTCTCGACAGTCTGCTCGCCGCCAGGGATTCGACGGTCGTCGAGATGACCGACGGCCTTCTGACGGAATTTTCCATAGGTAATTAGGAGCCACATTATTGATTGGCGTCGACGTACGCCCGAAAATCATGGGTCCGAACGCACTTCTTCCGAATCGTGAAAATTCCGAAACTGTGTTTTTTCGAATCGTCAAAAAGCTGAATCCTAATTTTTTCCGAAGCGTCAAAATGCCGAATCTAAATTTTTTTTCGAATCGTCAAAATGCCGAAACTTAAACGTTTCTGAATCGTCAAAATGCCGAATCTTAATTTTTTTCGAATCATCACATTTCCAAAACTTCATTGATTCGAATCTGCGTTTCAGCGAACGTTACTCTTCGGAATTAGTAATTGGCTGAGCATTATTCTTCGAATCGCTATTTAACCGAACGTCATTTTTCTGAATAATAATTTCACCGAACTTCGTTTCTCCGAATCGTTAAACCTCCAAACATTCAGTCGCTGAAACATCATTCTTCTGAATCACCAATCAACCGAATCACCAAACTAAATAACATGAGCGAATAGTCTGACCATCCGCTGGTATATCAATTGGGAAAAATAAAGATTCGAAAGTGTGACGGAGTAAGTGCGTTCGGACCCGTGAATTTTGGCGATACACCCAGAAAAAAATGAATTGGCGGCCACAGTTTATTTGGTTTAAGTAAAATATTTCTTTTATTTAAGTAACTAGGGCAAAAGTGGTGAATATGGCCCACCTCGATTAACACGTACATAAATGATATATGGACCGGGCCATATTCCCCACTTTTACACTATTTACTTAAATTAAATGAATATTTATTTAAATCACATAAATATTTTGACAGCCACCAAATAAACGGTGGCTGTCAAATAATTTTTTTTCTGGGTGTACGACAATTCGGTTGATTGAACTTTCGTGCAAAATAATGTGTTTCCAGGTAATTACAGCTTTCGGGCCGTATTCGCACCGCTCCGCGGTGGAACATTGTACGCGATGGAAGGCTGGAATCTGGCGATGTCCCTTAAGAAGATACTCGAAATACCGATCTACAGCGGAGCGATCTTGGTCTGCGGAAAGGCTCACATAGGGCTCATGAAGAGAGGTGCGAACCACTACGCCTGGTGGGCGGTACCGAGGACCAAGAACCTCAGAATCGTCACCTCCGAGATATTGGAGGACTTCCTGAAGCTCGTCGTCCGAGCGATCGGCGAGCGTGAGGAGAGGGAATTCTTCTTGAGGATCGTGACGATATCTTACGCGAGAAAATTGGATCCCGATTGCAGCGACATGGCCGGTCTTCACGAGACCGCGGTACCGTCGACTTCTCTGCCACAGATACACAAAAAAGCTTCGCCTCCTTACGATCTCGATGCCATATTCCGTCCGAGCGTGCCGAACGAAAAGCCCCTCTTCGTCTCTGGGACGGTGGCGCTCAGCAACCGGGACGGCGTGACCGAGCCCAGAGTGAAGCGCTGCTACTTCGTTGCTCTTCTGTCCGTGATGGTGAAACGCGACATAATTCAGAGTCCCATGCCAGGAATGATCGACAAAGTCATCGAGGTGGCTGAGAATCTCTACAGAGAGTTCGAGGCGCCGAAATACCACACGGAACATATTCTGAGAAACGTTACCGTTATGAATCGTATATTCGACTTCCGGGACTGCGCCTCGACCCTCCATCGTCTCACGGAGAATCCTCACACCGGAAAAACGGACTTTTATGTCGTCGTTCGCAAGGAGTTGAGGAGACACTTGAGGGACCACACGGACGGTATAATACACTTCACAAATTGTTGCTACGGCTTCTGGTACTCCCGATCGACGAGGGCTTGCTACTACCTGGATCCTTATCCGTGCGACTCGAGAGGGAGGAGAGCCGGTAGCGGAGGAAACGCTTGCCTCTGTATTTTTCCCTCGATATGCCAAATGGCGAGACACATGTGCATCAATCGTCTCGAAGAAACGACGGGATTCTTCATCCACAGTGTCCACGTCGAATCCATAAACGTTCCGCCCTTCGAGAAGTTCCAGGAGGATCCCATGTGGGTTTACCTCGACTATCACTGGAGCTTCGATCACTCGCCGGGAGTCGCTGCGTCCGGCGGTAAGAAGGCGAAGAGGAGAAGGACCAAGCGGGTCATCGACGAGGATGATCACCGTTTGTGCGAGGAATCCGAAAAGGATAAAGGTAGATAGTACTTGAAGTACTTTGTAATACGTCAAATACTTTTTAATACTTCAAGTACTTTGTAATGCGTCAAGTACTTTTTAATACGTCAAGTACTTTTTAATACATCAAGTACTTTTTGATACTGCGAGTACTTTGTAGTACCTCGAGTACTTTTTGAGTACGCGTCACTTTCAGTTTCAAAATTTAATTGTTCGACTGGTAGCGACGTACTTCCGGTATGACGTCAATTACGGTTGAAAAAATGAGATTTTTAAACCGGAAGTGACCTTTGCCTCGATGACGTCGCTTCGTTGTTTGCAGTCAGCGATGTTCTCCAATAAATTTTGACCGTTTCAATTTTATAAGGTGTAGAAATTTGTAATTTGCACACAGCTTTTCCATTTATTACAATTTTGCGCATAACCTCTATGAGGAAGTCGACATTGATCAACGAATTTTCTCACAGAGAAAGCTTTGTACTTTGCACCTTTTTTTTAAGATAACGCTTTACCCTAGATAACACTTATCGCTACGATCCTAATTGCGAAAAGTATTTGATAAATATTTCAATTACAAGAAGTACTCGATACGTCAAGTACAAAAAATACTTGATACTTCAAGTACTTTTTACTTGAAGTATTAATTACAAAAAGTAATCAATACTTCAAGTACAAAAAATACCTTATACTTTAAGTACTTGTGATACTTTGTACTTTAAGTACTTGTGATTCTTTGTACTTTAAGTGTTTTTTGGTACTTTGCCCAGCTCCAGAAAGGCAGGAATCTCCGAGGAAACCATCATGGAATTATTATGCCATCGAAGTTCCGAACTTAATTTATTCCATCTGGGGCACTCTGGGTTGCTACGATTCGAGATTCGGCGATCGGGCCGGAAGGAACCAGGCCGCTATATGCGTCGCGATTCTCGCCATGCAGTACCTCTGTCATCCATCGAAATGGGGCGCGGCTATTCTCGATTCGGCGGTAATGTGCGGCGACTCTTACTACACCGAGAGCCTGAAGAGCGCGTCGAGGAGAGGCTCGAGATACCCGAACAGATTCAATCTGCAGGCCTGCTTCAGAGTATTCCCTCACGTCTGGTCGATAGAATTTTGCGCCAGCATGTGCGGCGTTCTCTACGGCGGAAGAGGCCGGCCGAATCTCGCGACAGCTTTGAAACTGGCCGTCGAGGAGTCGCCGAGTCTCGTCGTGGAGTGCGGCAGAGTCACCGTCGCCGTGCTGTCCGCCGAGGACGGTTTTTACGTCGCCGATCCCTGCTGGACGGGTCCGCCGCTCTTCGCCAAGAATCACGGCGCCGTTTACGCTCTTCGTTGCCGAAACATCAACTCCCTCGTCTACGCGATAACGAAGATTTTCAACACCAATCAGAGACTCGAGTTTCGAATCGATCCGGTCATGTTCAGCTTCAGCCAGGAGATCTGCAAGTTCGCCGACGCGCGAGGAAAGTCGACGAAGAAAATTCTCGTGGATCCGTTGGGCAGTCAACCAGGATTCGCGGCCGGTCCGGACACTCCGCTTTCCGGAGCCGTGGCGGTGCCTGACGAGGACGAATATTTGTCGTATCGCCGGAATGTTGAAAGGGGCATTCTGCACGGTGGAGAACTGGAGGATCCGCCGATACCCTCGCCGGTTCCGTGGATGGAGGAGGACAACGTTAATAACTCTTTGTTGAGCACCACTTGGCACTTGAACGTTGGAAAAACCGTCCCGAAGAGACGATCGGTTCTTCCCTTCGAGACATCGTCCATCGACCGCGATTCCAAGGAGTGTCCGGGCTCGAAGATAGACGCGAGGGAGACGAGAAAAACGCACTCGATCAGCGATAAAATCCAGCTCTGCGATGAATATCCGAGAACGATCGATTTGGCTGCCGGAAGGCACGTCGCGAAAAGTACGAAGATCCTGACGAGGAGAAAATCGCCTCAGGCGATAGCTTCGACGCAGCCGTTGGAGTGTGTTCCAAGAAGTTTCTTGCTGGAGAGCAGCCGGAAGGAGTTCCGCAAGTGGAACAAACGAATGGCCGACGAGGCGTACAAGACTTACCGGCATCGAGCGATTTTGGATCCCGAAGAGGAAACCGATGTCGAGAGTCAGCCGGCAGCTTCGGCTGGGGACGATGAAAAAACGGGAGATCCTGAGACACCTCCGGACGATCAACCAGTGATAGATGAGGAGAACGATTGAAGGTACATTCGATGTTGTACACGGTAAAAAAAAAAGTTTATACATTTTACAACAACTTATTGTTCGACAACGTCCACAATTTTTTATTTGTTAATTTTCCCATCGCACCATCCGGCTCTGGTTTTACAAACAAAGGTACAAACTAAAATTGTTAATGACACGGACCAAGAAGTTTGTCACTTATTTAATAAAATTATTTTTACGAAACTTCGTATTCGGGTTTTACGAAATTATTTTTTACTGTGTACCATTTTATTTATTAAAGTCATTTTATTTATTAAAGAAAAGATATGCAAAATAATAATGAAACTTATTCTTATCGAACGGTAGAACGAGGCTCGGTAAATCGCCTAGCTTTTTTTTAACCTTCTGAAATACGATTTTCTCTGCATCAATAGAGCTCGCAAAAATTTAACAATTATAGTATACACTTACTAGAAATGATTGTTACTTGTTTTTTGCTGGACAGCCGCCGGAAGGTGTTTCGCAAGTAAAACAAATGAATAGCTGATGACGCGTACAAGACTTATGGCATCGAGCGATCTTGGATCTCGAAGAGGGAACCGATGTCGAGGGTTGACTGGCCGTCTTGACTGTGAACGTTGAAAAAAACGGGCGACCGGGAGAAGGGAGACAAAGGGATCGATTGAAGGTACATCGTGATGTTGTACCATTAGTCATTTTATTTATTAAAGTAAAGATATACAAAACAATAATAAAACTTATTTGTATCGGACGGTAGAACGAGGCTCGGTAAATCGCTCTCGCTTTTTTTTATAGCCTTATGAAATGAGATTTTCTTTCCCTCAATAGAGCTCGTAAAAATTAAATAATTATAGTATACATATACTAGGAATGATTGTTACAATGAGGTGTTAGATACGATATTTTGGTTTTTTCATTCGGAGATCGTGAGCGAAACGATCGCATTGATCTTAGACAGAATTATAATATTAAAAATTAAACGATTACACGAGGCAACAAAAAGGTTTTTCGAGCTACCCAACAAAAAAACTTATTTATGACAGCGGTAGAAAATAGTGAAAAAAATGTACAGGTAGAGAAACACCCGACGATTGTGACAAGCTTACACGTAACACACAACAACTACGGCAGAGAAAATCACTCCGATATCAGACGGGAGCGAGTAGATTTGAACATTCTTTCGGTCAAATGCAAATTTGACCGGTTCACATCGAAGAGCTTTTTTTTTAAATCAGCGTACGAAATGAAACTACGGTCTACGTTCGCAGTAAATCTATGCGTAATCGAATATTATTTAATCATCTTTTGCACTTTCGTTTAAGTACATAAATTGCAGTATTCATTATGCCCGAGGATTAAAATCATGGTCCATAGCATAGCGATGGATCGTCATATCAGAGCTGGGCAGTACTTGAGGTACCGGGTACTTGTTTGATACTTCAAGTACACAAGTACTTTTTACGATTTCAAGTACCACAGACAAGTACTCTTGAGTACACGCTCGTATTACGGGCTACACGATGAGTAGCGTGAGATCCTATTTTTATTAATATATGATTAATTGTCAACATTTTTCAATAAGTATAATTTTAACGACGATTTATTTTTTGAAATTTATATTTAAAAAGTTCCATTAAAAAAATTACGAGAAAGGTCTTTTTTCGTTTTTTTGTATGACATTTTTTATGGACTTTTTTAGAATAAAATGTGAAGAGTATATATATGAAAAATAGCCTCAAAACGAAGAATTACAAACATTGCAGCTAGCTATTTTTTACAATAAAAAAATTTTGCGGTAAATTGAACGTTCCAATTTTATGAAATGTAATTTTTGTAATGTCATGAAAACAGGTGCAAAGTAATTTACACATGGCTTCCTCATTTACTACAATTCTGCGCACAGCTTTTTAATAAATCGGGAAGCCATGTGTGGAAAACTTTGAACCTTTTTTTAAAGCCCAGCTCACGCTTAACGCTATGCACGTGATAGCGAAAATTTCTTGGAAAAAGTGCTTGATAAATACTTCAAGTATAAAAAGTACTTCATACTTCAAGTACTTGCGATACTTTGTACTCTGTGATTGAAGTATTTTTTGGTGATTTACCCAGCTCTGTGTCATATCTTCTTTCCGGTCGTGACTCTTTCATAGAATATGCATGTCTCGTTATTTGTAACATTGATAAAAATTGCACCGCTCGTTACGGCGTAAGGCCGTTTTTAATAACCACCAATCCATCGCCCTCGTAAACAGTTTATTTACGAGGCAATAGAATAGACTGGAGAACTTGACGAGTATCTTTTTTTTAATCATCTGCATCGTTATCCATATATCCCACGTCGCTCGGGGGGCTACGTGGGGGGTGTTTTTTTTTTTTTTTTTTCTTAAGTAACAATTTATTTTTCAGGTGTCGCCGCTTCGGCTCCGTCGGCGGGCTTCGTGTAGACGATCTCCGCGTACTCGGTCTTGTCATCGCTGATGCGACGCGGTCCAACGCCCTGCTGCTGCTGCGTAAGATCCAGCTCGGCGTACACGATTCCGCCCTCGCCCGGGGGATTAGTCCTCTGAGAATCGACCGCTGACTCGGCACTCTGCAGCTGAATTAATGGCACACAAGCAAAACAGCATGTATTGAGTGGCAATAACAATCGTGCAAGAAACGCAACGTCGTCACCACCGGATAGACGCACGCTGCGCCGTCGCCACGAATGAGAGCGATCCTCTTAACGCTCCGACACATCGCCGTCATGTTTACGAAATTACCCCGGGATACCGCTTTTTATTGTCGTCATTGCGTCTCGAATTAATTTATGCAGTTTCCCGCAGAGAGACGCACGACAGCGCGGGCCTTGGGATGCGAGAAAATCGGTAGCGTTAAGAAAAAAAAATCGTATAATATAGACGAATAGATCCAGCGAGTATAAGAGTAATTTTTCATCGAAGACGGCATGAAAGCTGTCGTTGTACCAGGAAACTTCACGTACACAAAAAAACAGTTCATTACGTGTGTCGCGTAATTTGTTTTTTCTCTTTTATTGTTGTTTTTTTTTTACTTGCGATTTTAATCGATCGCATGCCGCGATGTATCGGAGGTTTTTGTGCGCGTGCAAAAAAATAAAAGAGCTCACCTTCTCGTCGTCGACGGTGACAACTGTTCTCACGGTATCGGTGTCCGCACCCGAGACTTTGTCCTTGTTGCGCTTGAAGAGCTGGGAGAAGGTGATCTTGGGCCTTCTTCGCCTTCCGCCCGAGCCAGCACCGTCCACTTCCGTCCTCGAGTAACGACCGGCGCTCTCCGTGTCGCTTCTGATTCGACGATTTTTGTTTATTAGAAATATCCGCGGTACAGGTGCGTCGAGGCATTATTATTTGTCCGACAATGAGCGCAAACATTTTTATCCGTGCATGGCAAAAAATTAATTGTAATTGTAATTAATTAATTAATAATTAATTAATTGTAATTATTTTTAACGATTATTTCCTGTTCATAATATTTTTCGGTACGAAAATAAAAAATGTTCTTTGTAGACGAGAAGTTTTTGCGAAATGTACGAGTCATTTTTTTTTTAGTGTGCACGGTGTACTTGCGATAGTTTAATAATAATCGTGAAGGACACGAGATGACCAAAGCCACTGATATTGCTAACCGGCATTTAACAAATCAATCAAGTTTTATGTCATAGTCGTAGCGGCGTTGTCGAACACCGTTTAATAATTATTTACTAGCCATAATATTTTTCGATTCTTTGACAAAAAAATAAAAATGGTTTTTTGGTGTACAAGAAGTTTTTGTCAAATGTACAAATAATTTTTTTTAGTGCAGACAGTGTACTAGTAATGACCGTGGGGGGCGCGAGTTGAACCGAGTCACCGATATCGCTGACCGGCATTCGATAAATCAATCATGTTTTATGTAACAGTCGATGCGGCGATGTCGAACACCGTCGATTGCAATAATTTTTTTTTCGATCGCTCGTGCGAGCGAATTCGCCGCAGGCTAACAATCGATATACCAAGTTAACTTCGTCACATACGGGATTCGTATTCCTTTTCTTATTTATGAGCATTTTTTATTTATCATGGATTACGTAACATGTATCTATCCGTATCGGCGCGTGCATGAAATTGCGATTGCGACGAGTGGTAATTATTGTTTAGATGACTATTGGAGTAACTCTGCGATAATGAAGGATCCTCTCATATTATTATTCTTTTTGTACAATATTATCGAAAGCGATGCCACTACGATAATTCTACGAAAGCGTGAGTATTTTTAATTGGAAAACTGTTCGGTTAGATTTTTATTATTAAATTATGATGGGAAGATTTGGTAGCCCTGAGAGACCAACGCAGCACGTTATGTAGCGGACCCAACACCAAAGCGGACGGCTGGCGGCAGATTTTTGTTAAATTACAATGTAAAATATTGCCCAGATATCACCTCCGGTTTTAATAACGTAATCACCGAAAAATGTACGTAAAAAAATTAATTAATGCGGAGCTATCAATTAATACATCGCCAACATGTTGGCAGGCGTTAGAAAGGAATTGTAAATAATAAAGTGCTTCTTGCCTTTGCCCATTGTCTGTATTTGGTTTGTAGAAGCGAAGTAGATTAACGTTCGCTGCCGGATCCGCTACGTCTCTGAAAACGTGGTGTTCATGCTTTTTTTTTTGGCTAAACTAAATAACAACTCAACTACTTTCGGACTGTGCTCTGTACTCTCTAAAAATGCCTACGCTATTAAGCGGGTAGAATTTACAAGTTTTCGGCTATTAGTTACGACGAGACATTTTACAATAATACACGGGGTAAACTGTGGTTTTGGGAATGGGGATTTCACAAAAAAAAAAATGCAGCCGGTTCAATACTCACGACTCCCCGATATTCCTCGTTGAAGAGCCACCTGCAAAAAATATTTCACAATGATCTCTGTCCTTCAGGGTGGTTTTATTCGGATGAAGATTATCTGGACTGGATTGGATAACGGTCCTGGCGTCTCATTGCTCTTTTTATTCAACACTATCGAGAACTCGACGCGAACGTTTCGATAAAATCGTCCCCGAGGCCATCGTCACACGCACCGTACGTATTTAAAAACAAATGTATTTTTATTTCAAAAATCATATGTATAATGTATACCTAAATGTAATATCGTAGCAATAAATGGAACTTATTGTTATTACATACAGCTCTCTATATATTAATTTCATTTAAATCCTTAATTAGATTTACTCTCTGCCTATTGCATTGTATCTACACGTACAGATACAAAATGTCTTTCGTTCTCGTTCTCGTTTTAAGCTGATGGTTTTTTTTTTTTCAAATTTCGTCGACACCTTTGTAACATCGTTATCATTGCATGTATGTTGAGTGTGTGTGTGTGTGTGTGAGTGTAAACACAAATAAGCGATCTCTGAATTATTTTCCATTAACGATTTATTCGTTGAACTCTCTCGTCAGGTCCTTCCGGCAATTGGTGTATCATTGACGATCGTCCGATTCGGACATGGGTCGGGTATGTGATTTTCAGGATGTTCCAATTAATTGTCAATTTTCGTGGGATTCGGTGGAAGTTCAATTATAATTAGTTTTATTTCTTGGTAATTGTCAAAAAATATTTCAGAGCATCGCCGCAGATAATTTGCAGATAATTATAGTAATAATAATAATGTTCGTACTATCTAAGTCTTACATATAACATAAATATATATAATATACTCCATTGTATGGCCAACGATCATGCTTCTTATACTTATGGTGTGTAATCCATCGACGAGTACGAGATTAAACAATTTTTTTTATTTCTCACAATCATCTCTATTCATCGCGAGATACTTTTTTTTCTTCTCAATATTTCAAGCGAGTCACTCCCCCACACATTTACGTTTAGCTAATCAAACGATTAGAACGAAGGTACAGATGCCGTTTCACATGGGCGGACAGGCGAATGGAAAAAACAAAATTAATAAAAATATATAAAAAAATGATCGTCGAAGATAATTGTAAGTAAATAAACGATTACAGTTAATTTTATTTATACGAATAAATTAATAGCTACGAAAAATTAAGTTTAGTAATTATCATTAAATGTACCGCAATGAACCTTTGTACATTAAACATATTTCGGTGTTATTATATCTAATTTCGGTATTAGTCGATCTTACGCTCTAGATACTATTACACTTATGTTACTAATATATTCACCTCGAAAAAGCCTGAATAGGTAAAACCGTTGTACAGTGTGGACATAATTAATCTCGGGGTCTCAACGGCTCCGTCACTCTCCCTGGCAGTATGCAAGTATGGATTGTAGTCGGATTTTGTAATTTTTTTTCATTTTTTTTGATAGACTAACACGTTATCTGATATCGGGAGCGAGGAGCAAACACGGAAGAGTGAAAGAGCACTTTTTCTACGGATTGGCCCATTATGTGTTATCAAATTTGTTGGCTCCGTATTGCATATTTTAGTGCATTTTGGCAGTGATTCTCAACGTTCCCGTTGCCATACGTATTTTGGACCTGTTCTAACTGATTTAGTGACATGCGAGGACTCGTTCGGCATTTTTTTAATCGCTGATACTGCGAAGAAGTTTCGACATTTTAACGGATACCATGGAAACATTGAAAAGTCGAGACAGCCTTCGTTGTAAATATAAACAAGAATTGTTACGCGATCAGGGTCGCTCGAATTAATTGTAACTTTTTTTCCGCATTCGCTCCAAACCATCCGACGGTTTAATCCGTTCGGACGATTTATTGCACGCTTTATTAAAAAAACCCGCGAGCGCAACCCTCGGGCGAATCGAAAGAGGTGAACACGGAATGAACGAGTCCTTACAAAAAAAAAAAGAAAAACAAGGTCGGTGCTCGTAAAACACGCTTCGATTTGACACCGAATCCGGCCAATGTACAACCACACAATGACAATCTCTAATTTGAAACATTGATTCTCTTACAATTGTCTCGCGAATTCGCTGGCTAATTTAATAATCGGCCGCGCTTAAGTAATTAATTAATCATCTTCGATCACGTATCATTATTAATATTTTTCTCTGTAATATGGATAACGACAGGTCATCGGCAATTGGGATGCAGGTATATATCGTCAGTATAAATAAAGGTTCTTAGAGATGTATTTATACGCGAATTTGCAAGCCAAGTGCCTCGACACAGAATATATATATGTATATATATATATTCATCACTATTATTCGATCTTCGTACCGTAATATATATATTTTTTTATATATATAAATTTAATATATACAACACGCAGTAATTCGGACACGACGCACCGGCCAATTTTTCATTCCAAATTTATAATACTCGGACTCTGACAATTCAAGCTTCATGATGTATCGTTTTAAGGGTGTCCACCTCCCCGGGAATTTCGTGTATGTGGAAGAAAAATTTGCCGGCTCGACGGCCCCTCTTTCCCTAAGTGAAAAAACACCATGATCGTGTTATACGAGAGGGAGGAAAAATTGTCTGTATGTGTGTTCGAGGGTTCATATGTTTTTTTAATTTATTTATTTTATTAAAAATGTTTGTTTCTTTTTTGTTCAGAATTCGATGAGGTTTGGCGTAGTGGAAAAAAAACAGACCGAACGAAGAACGAATCGATGAAAGCATGGAGCGTGCCGCGCGATATTAAATTGCTGTTCTCTTTCCGTAAAAATGTGTGTCGTAGCTACGTAAAAAAATCACGTGTACAAAAGTACGAACAACCCTTATTGTCGAAGACATAACGAACGAAGAATCAACCGAAGCTCTCGAACTTCGATAGTCGTTTTTTTTCTTTCTTTTTTTCGTAATTAAATTAACCTCGTCAATACAAAGATGTGTGTCTTGTACAAAAACATTTAGCATTATAAAAACTCTATACTCAGCTCTAGAGTCGATCCTAATCGTACATTTCGCAATGTAACTAGCGATTACGTTTCTGTTGTTTATCGGCGTGAATGCTCGTAATGCTTTCTTTTTTTCTTTTTCTTTTTTTTTCAATACGCTCAATCAATTCGTCGATAAGAAATTTATCTAACGGTAATGGAATGTTTCGTCCGTGTTCGACAGGCACGCGTCGAGAGTCCGAGAGAAAACAATAAAAAACAAAACGCATCGCAATTATCGTGGAGAGTATATTAATAGAGATTCGTTAACGTTCCGCGAGTATCTCTTAGGTTCTTGAAACGGGGCGACGCCTCCACTAGTACAAATACAATTAATATTAATAATTATAGTAATAATAATAATAATCTACGGAGTTTAAGTGAATCTCACGAGTATTTGAAAAAAAAAACTGTATAAACGTGCCAGTCAATAGTGATTTGGCTGCGGTGGCGGGAGGGGGGATTGTTATCAATAAAAACTACAGTACGTTCGTGAGGAAAACGCTACACACATCGTCTCTTAAAAATAAATTAATCTATCGACAAACTCACTCCTGAAAAAGTTAGTACAAGTAATTTTTTTTCGGACGCGTTATAATTTTTCTTTACATCAACGCCTTAATGCAACAACTGATTTAATTATACAATACCAACACACACGCACATTTTTCGTGGTCAACTTTGATTAATCTATGAGATTGCAGCTCGGAGATTCGTTTAAACATTTATCTTTTCGATTCGATTAATTATCTTCGGCCGAGATTCGCAGTGTTTTTTTTTTCCACGCGACGGGAGTTATCGAGATGCGATTATCACTCCCGTCTGGCCGACGAGTGTATTCGCACGAATAGAGGCCGCACTGTGCTGAAGAGAGCTGGACAAGAAATAAAAAAAAAAAAATTCGAAGGAATGCTTTGCGAATTCTTGTAAACTTTGGGACGAGAACAGAACGCGCGATCGATCATCGATCGATCGTGATGAGAAGAAACAAACAAAAGACACTAAACATAAAATGAAAACTATGAGAATCGCGATAGCTGGATATCGTATCGAACACATTTACAAATAAAGAACAGCTGCCAGTATATCAAAGTCTATCGCGACGCCCTCGCGGGCAAACAAATATTAAAAAAAAAATTACAAAAAAATTAAAAACAAAAGAAGACAGTGGTAGTGGTTCAGACACGGGTTCGGACACGGGTTCGCACACGTGACGGGAGTTTCCAATCTAGCCCGCGCCGGTCCACGTTCGCGGGGTCGGGTCGTTTATTTTCTTCTGCCTGTTACGTCTAAAAACAAAGCGTACGGCAAGTTTCGTCGTACGACTTCCGCGATCCGTGCGATGGAAAAGTGTGGAAGACAGAGAGTTTATCTAGCGCGGGCGCTCTCGGGCACGGAGCGGGAGAGAGCGAGAGTGATGCGTCTGACCGAACGCTGAGTTTATCTACTGTCGAGTACGATTGGCTCGGATGTTATTTCGCGCGGGAAAGCTTGGTGGACTCCGGCCACGGTGGGACTGTTGGAAAATCGTGTTTTCGATCATCCTCCAAATAACTCTAATGATAATACAGTTAAAAACTATAATAATAATAATAATATTACTAATAATAATATTGTTAATTATAATAATAATAATAGTAATAATAATTCGTTATTCGTCGAGGTTGTCCAGCTACTCGGGTCCGCAACAGTGCTGCCCTCTTTCGCATCGTCACAACTTCGCGTCGCCGCGTACACGCGTGAACACAAATGTCCCGAAGCGGAGGCCAAGACATGAGGTATCGTATAATAAAGTGTGTGTGTGTGTGTTTTTTTTTAAATTGTTTTTTCTTTATGTTGATGAGAAAACCCTTATTAGACGGGAGTGTCGACTTTCTCGTCCTTCCTCTGTACGTCCTTGATGTCCGTGCGTCCATTAACGTATTCCGTGCTCGCGTGAATAGGATTCTCCTGGCCTCCGTGGGGCATCTTCTCGTCCATTATGTGGGGATCTTCGTGATCTTCGTCCTCGTCGCCTGGTGTGATGTGCGCCTCGCTTCCGGCGCCGACTCCCCCCGCAGTTTCCTCGTCGCCGCGACGCCTCGCTGCAACAAGCAACCCCACGATCGGTCAAGGCAATTGTGTGTCAAACGCGCCTAACCTCAACTTCCGTCTCTCACTTGTGGCGCCATCTTACCGACCGGCCTCGGTCCGCGTATATCGGCCGGTGCCCAACAATGCGTTTTTTCTTTTCGTTGCCGTATTGTTTTACCGTGAGAGAGAGAAATGGAGAGTGAGAGCGTTCGATGGATATTTGCGACTATGAGCGGTGAGCACGCGATCGACTAATTCGATCGTCTTTCTCTAAATTCATTTATTAACAATCAATCGATCCAACAGCTTCTTGCAAAACTTGCCGGCGCTTCCGCCATCTTCGTAACTTCGAAAATTACATACGATTCCCTAGCAACTTAGGTAACCTTTTTTTGTAATCGTAACCGTAAAATAACGGAAAAAGTACGGTAGTTCCAGGTCAGTTTTTACTCCGTAGAAAGAACCGAAAAAAATAATCGTGTGTCAACTTCTGCGCATTCGGGGTTAGTGCTGCGGTTATTTTTTCGGTTGCTCAAACAAAAAACGACCGTTCGCAAGCGAGAGCTCTCACACGCGCATGCGCAGAAGTTGAAATATGGATATTGTTGCGGTTATTATTAACGGTATAAAAAGTGACCTGAAATTACCGTAATTTTTTCGGTTGTTTGTATGGTTGCTGAAGCTGCTAGGGTCACGATTATGATTCGTGCGCGACAAGCTATTCTCTGGCTGGGTTTTGTGTGCCACTAAGCGAGATGACGGATTGGATAACGATAATGAGAAAAAAAGAAAATTGACGCGACGAAATGTACGGCACAAATGTGCGGGACTTCCGGTCGGGTTGGCTGTAATTTCTCAACGAGGTTTACACACAGGCGCGACTCGGTATCCGTCCCGTTTGATCGATGATGATGATGATACATGTATGGCGTTATCGAACAATTATATTAACATTCACAGGCATAAATCATCGCACTAACTATGGTAAATGGATTTTTGTTTTATTTTTTGTTCTTTTTTTCCGAGACTCACATTCGTCTCGAACGTGGCGATTGCAAGAGAATTATTAATCTTATAAAAAAAATGTTAACATTGAAGTTGAGAATAAGCGATATCAAGAGATTTTCTAACATGCTCGAGCGATCGAATCGACTACGTGGGAAAGGGTGAATGACTGTACGATGGTTCAACATGATAATTTGTGTGTCAGGATGGCGATGATTAATTTTTTTTATCGGGATTGCGTTAAAGTAATTAACCACACTTGCCTTCGCCGATAGTTAGCGGTTGCTTGTTACAGAAACTTTACGGTCAATCTTATCTCTCTGGACTATTGTTTTTTTAATACTCTTTTTATTTCGATTTTTCTTTTTCCTACTGCTCGCAGTTTCCGTGGATCGTACGCGTTGAATTTTTTGTTTTAACACTGCGACACTGTCCAAGTGCGTATCGTCGTCGGACAGTTTTGGTCCTTAAGTTGTTCAGACAAATTAATTTATCGTAAGCACACCGTATTCGAAAACATGCAGTAACTGGTAAAAAGTAGTGCGCATGCTTTTTTTCACGACGAGATAAGTTGACGGTAAATTTATAATTATCGAACGTGAAGGGGAACGTCGATACAGAGGAGAAGGGGAGAAATGGGAGTCGCCCTTGGAAAAATAGACTTTATTTCAGTTAAATAAAATAGGGTGAATCTCATTACCACACCAATGTGGGCAACGACGTTTATAGACCGCATTTATTTTACGTAAAAAAAAGTAAAGCAGACTGCTCATTTTACTGAAAGATCTTCAATTATATTATATCGTATAAGATATTTAAAAAGGTTCCCCCTTACGTTTCGTTTATAAACGAAGGTTTTTTTTTGCTTTTTAAAAAATACATTTGAATTCTTCCTCAAATCCTCGTTAGCCCGTTCTCCCCTCGAACCGGAAATTTTTACGCGGTTGTCGATCAATTTTCGACATTCTGCATGAAGAGATCGACCCGGAAGTGACGATACAGAGGAGAAAGGCGTCAGTCACCCCTGCACCCTCCATTAGCAAAGTATATAGGCACGGACTTTTTTTTTGTTCAGTTAAATTCCCGTGAATAGGGTAATACCAGAAAAAAGGAGAAAAAAAATAAAACAAGAAAAAAAAAAAAAAAAAAACGTAAAAAAGATTGAACAGTCTGTTCATTTTACTTATGGGGAGACCAAACACGTGTGAGTACGAGGGAGACAGAGTAAAAATTTTGAATCCTTTTTTTCTCCGAAACTCTTCTATAAAACAAAAAACGAATTGCAGGGCGCACTGCGTTAATCAAATACGCAGTGAGCTCTGCACTTCGTTTTTTTAAAATAAAACAGTTTCGAAGAAAAATAAATTCAAAATATTTTGAGGTTTTGTTGACCTTTAGCCCCACCTTAAGAAGGGAGTCTCGCTTCGCGCTGACTTCGCATAAGTTCGATAAAAATAACAGAAAATTGCAAGTACTTCTTGATGATGTAAAAATCTCAAAAAAATCATGTATACTAAAGGTACTGAGAAGATTAATTTTGCATAATAATAATTGCAAAATGTTATTAACAAATTCATCAAAAAATTAATTGGTTA
>JAPYZC010003383.1:11-16920 GCA_030522665.1 Ichneumoninae sp. A BG-2022a | reverse complement strand
AGCTGCGAGCTGTTGACTCGCACGTTTACGTTCAACTCGCCGACGTTCATGAAAATCGGGAAATTCGGGATCTGCGAAAGGCAAAGCGTTACATCAGTCATCGAACGAACGGTTTCATCTCTTCCTCCTTTCCGTTCCTCACCTCCGGCAGCGGTTTCGTGGTGAGCAGGCCGAAGCCACAATCGTCGTCCAATAAATCGTAGAACACCGAAGCTCGATTTTCGTAGGGTTTAGGATAAGTCGGCTTCGCCTCGATGACGTGCAGATACAATGGTTTCCCGGGCACCGGGAACGCGCTGTGCAAACCTTTGGGATGCTGAAAAAAAAGATATGTTGTAAAAAATTAAAAAGTTGTGAATTCAATGAAAAATTGTGATGAAATATTGATTTGCTTTTTCAATGAAGTTAAAATTAATTATAAAAATTAAAGTACGCCCATAGTAAAATTAAAGTAAATTGTTAAGAATAATACTTAATTTTTAATAATTTACTTTAATATCACCATGAAAGTATTTCCGATGTTTTTAATACCATGAACATTCATTTTTCATCACAATTTACAAAAATTTATTATACCGGTTTTTGCATAAAAACTTTCCGTTCGGTGCATTAAATTTCATACGATTTTTTAACAGTGTAATCGAGTTACTTCGACGTCGGTTATAATTTGTAAAAAAAAAAGAAAAGAATTAAGGATATTAACTTTGATCTGATGAAGGTTTTTATTGGTTGTGGTTCCGACCAGGCCGGCCTTCTCTTCCGGCTCTTCCTCCCAATGCGGAAACAGGTGTTCCGCGTTCGCGAGAATCGCGCTCGGCTCCAACGGCAGCAAGTTGTCCGAAAGCTCGTGCATCTTGTGGAGTTTAATGCAAGTCTTCAGAGCCGCCGAACGCTTGGCCAGCGCAATGGACTCCATCACGTCTCCCTCGCACGTTTCCTTCAGCGGCGATATCGGCGGCAGCGTCAGGGTCACCTGTTACGACGATCAACGACAATATCTCGATTAAACTGCTCTGTGTCGTGGGGATTCGTAATTTTCGTTCTTTTTTTCTATGTCTCGTTAATAACCTTGTAACACATGGATGCAGCTCCGTTGGCTATTTTATGCAACTTCCAGGTCGGCGCGAGATTTACAAATTTCGACTTAACCAAGTTTGAGCAATATCTATTAATGAGGCTTATCGAGGACAAGCCGGTGACGACGGACTCAACGCCATCCTTGTCAACGACGATGTAAGGCTTGATCTCGGACTTGTAAAGACTGTGGTCGAGCTCGTCTCTCGTTACTTCGTCTCGCTCGTCAGTGTGCCCGATCAATGCCTTCAAAGTAACAATCGTCTTAATATTTCTCAACCCCAGCTTACCACTCTCCGATAGACGTAAATTTGAAAATTTGTCCGAATAACACACAACGATTTTTTTTTCTTTTTTTTGAACCCCTTCATTGTTATGAGCCCCGATGGGGGCCAAAACTACAAAGAAATACGTTTCTCTGGCAGTGAAGGGATTAACGATTTTTTTCAAAGTTTTCAGAGGTTTATCGATGGTAGTGAGCGAAGGGTTAAGCTTCTTAAGAATCTAAAGTTTACGCTACTGCGAACGCGGCTTCAGCAGATCTGGTAAGGCGGCAAGCAATAAAAAATCAAATTTAGCAAATTCATCGAGCCGCGAGATAATCGGTACATGCCTGTTTCAAAAAGGACTCCACTCTCCGATAATTGTGGTGCTTCGACGCGAAATTATCGTCGCATTTGGAGCGCAGCATCACGTACTGTCCGGCCTTGTGACGAGCGCGACCCTTGCTCTGGATGTAGCCGCGGAAGTCCAGCGGCAGATCGTATCGAAGAATCAACGTACACGAGGGTATGTCCACTCCCTCGTCGACGACGTCCGTCGCAACCATACAGTTGCTCTGGCCGCTTCGGAACCTTCGATCGAGTATACAGTTTTAACATCCGAACGTCCTCGTTCGACTGAAGGTGCAATTTGCGACAGAGCTGGGCAAAGTGCCAAAAGATACTTCAAGTACGAAGTATTACAAGTACTTTCTGTACTCGAAGTATCGAGGACTTTTTGTACCTGAAGTATTTCTGGAGTATTTAGGCTTAAAAAAAAGGTGTAAAGTAATTCGCACATGGCTTCCTAATTGTAAAAAAATTGCTCTCAAATTTTCGTAATTCGTCGTTTTGAGGCTACTTTTAATCTATTCTTCACTTTTTTCATTTAAAAAAATCCCATAAAAAATATCCTAAATAATTTAATAAAAAACCAAAAGACCCGCTCGTCAAAATTCTCATTTTTTTTAAGCAGTTAAAAAAATTATATAGATATATTCTCTTTATAATTATATTAATTGAAAAGTTCGGATGGACAATCACATATTAACAAAAACAGGATTATTCATGCGTGTACTAAAAAAAAGGACTTTTACTTGATATTTAAAATAATTAAGATGTACCTGACATACTAAAAATGAGTTTTGTACTTCCAGTACTGCCCAGCTCCGAATTGCGCGATCCAAATATTTCTTACTTGAGGAGAGCTTCCTTGTTCCACTTGGACAGGCACAGACTCTCGCGAGGATTCTTGTAAGGATTGTTGGTGTAGCCGACCATGAAGTCGGGACTGAGAAATCCGTAACGTTCGTCCGATTCTCGAAGATTCTAATCGATCGCGCACGAACGAAATTTATGGAAATGTTAAAGATTCGTTACATCGTTCACTCCAGCAACTGGAGTTAACGGATGGAAATAATTACCCTCAGTATGTGATAAAGTATTTGCGCCGTGCTTCGCCGACGAACGAACACGATGCAACAAAATTTCTGGTCGATCGTTTTCGTGATATTGAAGTGACGCAACACCGTGAAAGTCTTAATCACCTGATCCGACGAGAATCTGTGCGAATAACGAAAAATATTTCGTGGCCATTAAACTTCGGCCGACCTAGAGACGAATAAGGATTCATGATCTTTCTACGAACTTATAAATTTGCTCGAGCTCCGACAAACCGTTCATCCTGTCGGCCATCAACTTTCTCATCTTCATCATCTGCGTCACGAGAAATTCGATCACCGCGACTGTTTGCTGCAACGAGAAATTAAGAACTCGTGAATTATTCTTTTTTTAATTTTCTACGAATAAATAAAATTGTTAACTCGTCGATTTTTTAACATACGCTGTCGTCGGAGAATTTTTTTATCATCTCTAATTGGATCATGTGCATCAGAACGGCTTTGCTCCCTCCGTACAAACCTGAAGTGATTATCGTCCTTATAAATTTCATGCGACGTATTAAAAAAAATGGTCACTTTAGAACCCCGATTAACCGGGAAGCGGATCAACCATGCAGCTTCCGAGGTTGTTTTTTTTAATTCTCGGAGCAAACCAAAGTCACTGAGTACTTCAAAAAAAGACCAGCTTAAGTACTATTAATGAAAAAAAATATCCAAAATTTACATTCTAGTTCACACTATTTAACAATTAAAAGCAAGTTGTTCCCAATGTCATTGTAACTAGACAAAATAAAGTTGTATCATTAGCCATTATTGACTCATATACTTTCGCTGTTTAGTTCGGTCCGGAACATCCCGGTTAATCGGGGTTCTACTGTACTGTTAAATTGCTAAAATACCCATCGTCGTGATGTGCTCTCTCGCATCCTCGACGATCTGATGAAGTTTTGAATTTTTCGACTTCGGTGCCAATTCCTTGCTCGATCTATCGCCGTCGAAGCTGCCTTTCAGCTCGACGGTCTTCAGCACGACTATCATGTAGTCCATGAGCTTCGAGAGTTCACCTTCGATACCGTAACTCTCCGGCGGATTGTACAGGGTGAAACTTTCCACAAGATTTCCGTAATCCTTGACCGACGATGCCGAATCCACTGTCGCCACTCTCGAGTGAAACGTTATTTCCAATTCCTGCAACAAATCAGCATGACTTATAAATCTATGGTACACAAGTAAAATACGGAAATGTGAGTGAGTATTTTTAGTTTTATCGAACATACCCGAACCGTTTCTTCGACCTTCTCTATTTTGACATTAGCGTTTAACAGCGTCGCCGTGAGACCCAAAATTCTCGGATGTTCTTCCTTCTTCACGCGCTCGAAACACTTCATTATGCTACGCATCGGATGATTGCCGACGGCCTTGTGACACTCGTCGAATATCAGAAGACACACTTCGTTCAGCAACATGTGACCGTGATTCAAAATCGCCAGAAATATATCTGCTACCATCACTAGAACCTGGAATTAAGAAATTGAAACATTGAAAATTCTTCCATTACAACACAAAATAGTATATTTTAATTGTTGTCTGATTTTTCCTTGTAACCATAACGCACCTTAACGTAACGGTGGAATAAAAAAATGTTTAAAAAAAACAGGATATTTCAAAATAAAAATATTTTTTCATTAAAACATGAAATAATATATTATATTTTCTATATGTTTTTCCCTCGTAACCATAACGCATCTTAAGGTAGTACTAGCACAATGACTGACGCCGCCTACGTTCGAGAGAAAAAAGACAAAGATTACAAACACTTTTCAATGAGAAAAAAATCTGAAAACATTCTAGCATATAAGAGGTGCTGAAAAGATTGTGCAAAATAATAATTTCAGAATGTTCATAACAAATTACTGAAAAAAAAATGTGTGCAACAAAATTACCCGGCAACCAAATTTTTTTTTCTTACGAAAATGATTTGTTAATTTTTCTAAAAACGAATAACATTTTGGGATCATTATTATGGACGAACAATCTTATCAGCATCTTCCATATGCTTGATTTTTTTCAGATTTTTATCCGATCGAGAAGTGTAATTCTCTTTTATTCCTCTCAAACTTAGGCGTCAGTCATTGCGCTAGTACTACCTTAACAGTGAAATAATTTTTTAAAACAAAAAATGAAAAGAATTCTTCCATAAAATCACAAAATAATAAAGTTGATTTCTTATATTCTTTTTCCTTACAATCAGAACACACTTCAACGTAATGGTGAAATGAAAAAATACAAATACAAATGTATGCAAATAGGGGAGAGCGGGGCAAAATGGTACACCGGGGCAAAACGGGATAATGAGACAAAAGGCGATTCTCCAATAACTTTTGAATGGAGGCGATGGTGGTACTTGTTGCAAAACGGGTTTGAAAATCCGGATGTATCGTTGAGACAAAATGGGGCATCCAAATACTATTGGAAAATTGAGTTTTGTCCTCACTGTCCCGTTTTTCCCCGCTGTGCCATTTTGCCCCGATGTCACCCACTCCGTTAAAGAACAAAGCAATGTTTGCGAATCACGCTCAACAGTCTACATTGAAACTTAGGCTGACGACCTTTTCTGCCGGCACCATACATTAAAAAAACTAAAATAAATAAAAAATTGAATAACAACCTGAGCAGCTTCGAGTTCTTGAAACCAATCGTCCTTGGTCCAGTAATCGACCGCCATGTCTCCGGAGTAGCCCCGGCATTGCAGGCCTGTGTGCCGCGCGATGTAGTCACTCTGCTGTGTGACTAGAGGCACGGTGTTGACGATGAAAATAATTCTCTTGCCACCTTGGCTGTACGGCCTGAAAATAAATCAATTCAGTCAGAAACCCTTGTGCCGATAAATCGCCCAATGATTTTTTCAAGTCAAACTATACTCACAACTGCACTCGGCTACTGCATTTCTTAATCAGCATAACGGCTATGAAAGTTTTTCCGGAACCGGTTGGCAGATAAATAATTGTGTTTTCGTTTATGGCCTTCTCGTACAGATCGACCTGATACGCCCTCGGCGTAAATTCCTCCGCCGGTTCGTCCATCTGTGCAGAAATTTCGAACGTGTGAAATAAATTTCATGAAAAAAATTGCATCGTTTCGTCAGTTTTCGTAAAGGCGTCATTACCGTGAATTTTCAAGATCGATTGTCGGGATCGTGGTTAAGTGTTCGCTCGACGAACAAGGTGATAAACTTCAATGTTATTGTTGTTGTCAACGCGTAAATTGTTGCCGGTCATTCGAACGATGTAACCTAAATTGCACCATCTTTTTCCGTGTCTACCCGTATGCACGGGAGATAATTTTTTATTTTGGTGTTGACTTATGTACGGCGACGAAGCTTGCAACGTTCGTTTTCGTGAAATAAATTTTTGAAAAGAAAATTATTTTTATTCGTTGGTTTTCGTATGAGGGCGATTTTCGTGAAAATTTAAGATCGACTGCCGGGTTCGTGGTTAAGATAAACGTTAGATAAGATCGTGGTTAAGATAAACGTCAGTAACTATACTATTGTTATTTTCGATGCATAGATCGTCGTCGGCCGTCCTATGTTGCGCAAACTTTCCTGATTCTCCGCGCCTATGCACGAGACACGCACGCACGCACGCACGCACGCACGCACGCACACGTCCGGACGCCAGCTAAAAATCACATTTCTCGACGTTTCAGACTATTGTAAGTACTTTGACACTAAAATCTCAAAAAGAAAAAATTTTCACGAAAACAAAGCTTCCTCTATGAGGAAGCAAAATGTATTTCACAAAAAAAATCTATTCGTTAGCGTTCGTAAAACGAACGCTAACAAAATTTTTCGTGGGATTTTAAGATGCATTGCCGGGATCGTGGATGAATATTCGCCGGATCGTTGCCGGTCGTTCGAAGCACGCAACCTATATGTGACGTCATATATTTTGCGATTGCCTACGCCTATGCACGGTAGACGAATTTTCAGCTGATTTTCCCTGATAGACAAGCGGCACAAAAAGTGTCAATGGGCGCAATAATTGCGACATGTGCCACACATGTCGCCAATATTGCGCCAATATTCCTACTTTTCGTGGCGCTTGTGTATAAGGGTTATGTACGGCGACGAAGTGCGAAAAGCACCGAACTGTCGATGGAGCGACATCAGTCGGATACTCACGATTTGGGCTCGAGGATTTCGCCGATTTGTTTCTTCTTCCTCCTTTTTTATTGGATTTACGCCGCGTGCCCAACGTCCATTTCGATGCGTGTGACTGAAGGATAGCCGGATGCTCGTCGATTCTTTATCGGCTGATGCAAGGAGTCGTCGATCGTCGAGGAAGTTTACGGAGGAAGCACCGAAATGAGGGAATACCCGCAAACGTCTGATTGGGCTCCGTGCGGCCAGCGGAACACAACGAAATCCAATCCAATCCGAATTGCAATGTACAATTCAGTCGAACAATACTCTATAACACTGTTGTATAGTATAACACTATCGATAACACTACACGTGTTCCATCGAGATTCGTCGAGGCTTCAACGTGCACGCGCCTGCACGTACGCTTTCCGGTTTTGAATATTTCCCGCCGTATGGTAGTCGATCAGATGAAAAGTGTGGATGCCCAAGTAGCAGTATTGTCAAATTGCCTTCTATAAGATAACCTTCATAAGTTATTTTTCAGATTTATCCAAAGATATCTTTAAGGTGTCTTTAAATTTTCATCCATATGTGCGTTGACGTTATGATTCCATTTTTTTGTTAACATAAATAGTCGTCACAAAAGTGAGCCAAAAGTCATCATATTATTTTATTTCACTCGGTGGGAAAATGGCGCTTTTTCGCACGCTTTTTCGTGGTCATATGTGTTGCGTGCCCACATTCACGGTGTACAGCCTTCGTGTCGACTTGTCTTCTACCGAGTTTCCACCGTGAGTGAAACTGGCCGGAAACCAGTCTGAACTAGTGGAAAAATTCTAGTTAATTCGAAACTTTCCAGTCGACAGCCAATCCCATAAGTGAATTTTGAGTCTACTAGAATTTTTCCATTAGTTCAGAGTAAATCTCGGCCCTATCTATGCCATCACCTAAGTTCCATCACCTGAACTGCTTTCGATTTGGCGTTTTTTCATTATCACAACGTGACTGCGCATGCGCATAGTTGTTTTCTGGTACGAATTTTCACTCAAAAATTGACCATGCGCATGCGCTCGGTCGGTTTTTGGTGGACATTCGTACCACAAAACGATTGTGCGCATGCGCACCATCATTATAACGGCAAATCGAAAACACCTCTGATATACTGCCGGTCCAATCGCACCGCGGCGCTGGAAGGGGTGCGGAGATCGCGCGAAACACGCTTCGAACGGTCGACCTTAAGGCGGTCGTCGCTCACATTCGACGATGAAAAATTTTTCCGTGTGCATCACCAATCTATTATGATTCATGTGACAATTGTCAAATGTCACAGTCAAATTGACTCCGGAGAGGGTTGCTGCTTTTTATATTGAAACGAAAAGAAACTACAAAAAAGTAAATAAAATTGAAGCAAAACAAAGCATCGAGTAGATCGCGCACACACGACACGCTTCCAAATTAAGGTCCGTCGATAGGATGTTCCGAATTTCACCGTTCGAAAAATTACTCGGTAAGTCCGTCTTATCTGTCGACTCCGAACTCCTGCCTCTGCGTCACGTACCGTCGTCTTTACATATTGCATATCAAATGTTAACGAAATTTCAGAAAAGGCTACGAGTAATCTCCATCTCGATCCCGACTGGCCTGCTGTGTTGCAGATTTGCGATCTCATCAGGCAGGGTGACGTTCCGTAAGTGAATTTTTTTTCTCTTTTTTTTCGTCCGTTTATTCGTCGATTTCCCCTTCTAGATAGATTATCGATAAAAATTTACCGTTATCGGTTGCAGTTTTCCGCCCTGCTGATCGTGGCACGTTTTTTTCTGCTCCGATAAATGCTGCTCTAGGATTAATTTATCCTCCAAATTTTTTCTTTTTTCCCATTCCAACAAATACACTTTTTGCTACAAAGAAAAAAAATTATTGACGCCATTGTTCACTGCTCTACGATTAATTTACCGTCCGGGCAAACATTTTGCTTGCAAGCCAAAAAATGTGCTCGTTACTATAAAGAAAAAAATTACCAATCCTTACTGCTTTACGATTAATCTATCAAAAATATTGTTTGACGGACAAAAGAGGTGTTGTCGCTACAAAGAAAAAAATTACCAACGCTGATTATCACTTGCTAAAAATTTGTTTTTCTTGCAGGCCAAAAAATGCACTCGTTGCTATAAAGAAAAAAATTACCAACGCCAATCCTCACGTGGCGCTCTTTGGATTACTGGTGAGAGCAGAGTTTGTGTCCTATCCGTCTCGGACGTCAAAAGTTCTCGACTGTCCGTTGCTAAAGAGGTAAAAATTTTCTTGGAAACTGAATATAAATTTTTTTTCTCAGGTTTTGGAGTCTTGCGTAAAAAACTGTGGCAGCCTCATCCACGATGAAATTGGCACGAAGCAGTACATGGAGCAGCTGAAGGAGCTCGTGAAGACTTCTCCGCACGACAACGTCAAGCTCAAGACTCTAGAGCTGATACAGGCCTGGGCATTTGCTTTTAGAAACAGTCCGAAGTACAGAGCCGTACAAGTGAGTTGAATAGCGCAAATCAACGGGGATTCCACGAATTTAGACAAAGATATTATAATAATGAAACTCTTACGATTTCTTTTGGACGAATCGGGGATTTAAAAAAAATGATCTGAGAATTTTTCTGATTAAAAACAAATTTAGATTTTCTAAAAAAAAAAAAAATAGTCACAAGTACAGAGCTCAAGCGCGATTCCACGATGTCAGGCCAAAAAAATTATAGTAATGAAACTTTTGCCATCTGTGTTGTACGAATCCAGGATTTTTTTTGCATTATCGCAACGAATTTCTTTACTGATATAAACAAAACAAAAAAGTGAAATATTGTGTCGCTTGAAATTGTCGTGCTGGGACGTGAAAATAATCTGCAATAATTGCCTTTCGTAGTAACGAATTTCAATATCGTAGGATACTGTGAATATAATGAAAGCTGAGGGCTACAACTTTCCGACGCTGAAAGAGAGCGACGCGATGTTCAGCGCCGATACAGCACCGGAGTGGGCCAACGGCGAGGTTTGTCATCGATGCCGGGTGGCGTTCTCCGTCATCCAGCGGAAGCATCATTGCCGGGCCTGCGGGCAAGTTTTCTGCGCCCAATGCTCGAGCAAGGTGTCGACATTGCCGAAGTACGGTATCGAGAAGGAGGTCCGCGTGTGCGAGGCGTGCTACGAGCAGGCCAACAAGCCGAGCACTGCGTCGACCAAAGAGACGGACCTTCCAGCGGAGTATCTGACCAGTTCGCTGGCTCAGCAACAGCAGGTACAGAGTAATTCAGAAAAAAAAGGAAAAAAGCAAATCTATATCGCTCTACCACCGACGATGTCCCGCTTAAGGAGGGAGTCTCGCTGCGTGCAGACTTCGCATAAGTTCGACAACAGTAAGAGAACATTGCAAGTACTTCCTGACGGTGTAAAAATCTGAAAAAAATCATGTATACTAAAGGTACTGAGAAGATTAATTTTGCATAATTACAATGCAAAATGTTATTAACAAATTCATCAAAAAGTTAATTGGTTAACATTTGTTAACCAATTAATTTTTTGATGAATTTGTTAATAACATTTTGCAATTATTATTATGTACAATAAATCATCTCAGTACCTTTAGAATAAATGAATTTTTTCAGATTTTTACACCGTCAAGAAGTACTTGCAATTTTCTCTTATTGTTATCGAACTTATGCGAAGTCAGCGCGCAGCGAGACTCCCTCCGTAATTGAATTAGCTCTACGAAGATGGCTTCCCTGGACATAAACGTACGGAAAAAGTTGCTCGTGTTTGCACGCGAATGTTTACAAAAAAATTGTTCAGAGAATTATTTATTTATTTATATTTACGATAACCAAGTCGCGATCTTTTTGTTTGTCGTTTCGTGTCTGTAGAAATAGTCGGTAAATTTTGTGGTCGTGATTTTTTTTTAATAATAATTTATTAACACGTTTGGACAGATGCCGCCGAGGAAGACAGCAGAGGAACTGCAGGAAGAGGAGGAGTTGCAGCTTGCGCTTGCTCTGAGTCAGAGCGAGGCCGAGCAGAAGGAAAAGGAGAAGAAGCGGGCTACGAGCGCGGTGAAGACGAACTCTTCGCCGATAGCGAGAGCGACGTACTCTCCGACACCGTCGCCAGTGAGTTCGAAGATGAACGAAGAGTTCTTATCTTTTTACGCAAAAAAAAATTTGAAAAATCTGAAAAATTAATTACAAATTGCAAAATCGCGGCCATTTGATCAAAGTTGTTTTCACACATTTTTCAACATTGGATCATTTTTAAAAGTTATTTATTATGACTTTTTAAAAATCTGAGACCGTCAAGGACTAAAGAATCTGTTGAAGTATATCGGTACAAATTTTCATAAAAATTCATCAAGCCATTTCTGAGATATCACGGACAACGATATTGTAAATCAAGTTTTGAGGAAAAAGCGTTCAAAGTTCGGCCGCGTCGTTGCTCGAGCACTCCGCACAGCTACTGTAGCCTTTCTTCACTTTCGTAATTCATTGAATAAACGAAACGTTGACATAAAAATTTAACAGAATATTCTGACACTATAAACTATTAGAAAAAGTAAAAAAATCGAAATTTTACTGTGGCGTAAGCCCTTAAGTATGTGATTTTTAGTTTTCGAATTTCCATTAGCCGACCAATCGTTAATCCGAACAGGGCTCGACTCCAATTGGTTCGGATAATCGACGCGCCACCGTATCTAAAATGTTTCTATCGTTTCCTCGCAGAGCGCCAGTCCATCGCGGGTGAAGGACGAAGAAGCCGATAATCCGGAGCTCGCGAAATATCTTAATCGCAAGTACTGGGAGCAGCGCCAGTCAATGATCGAGGAGCATGGCTCGAGACCCGACGTTACGAGTCCCTCGGCGCCGAACATCGGCAGCCCGATGCCGCAGAGAATAATGGTGCCGAAACAGGAGAACGGCGAGGTCGACAATCAGATGGAGGTGTTCGTCAGCAATCTGCGATCGCAAGTTGAAATATTCGTCAACAGAATGAAGAGCAACTCGTCGAGGGGAAGATCGATCGCGAACGACAGCTTCTTCCAGGCTCTCTTCATGAATATCACGGCGATGCATTCGAAGTGAGTTTCACGATTAACTCTGGAATCTCTATGATGCTGTACATTCTTAAGGGGCTGCTGGAGCTGTTTTTTTTTCCTTTTTTTACTTGCCTTACCTGTTTTACCGACGGACCTCGACAATTTTTCAGTTCCGACTTAGCATTGTTAATATGCGCATATGTGCGACTTTCCGACGGTTTTGGAATATTCGGAGAACTTTACAGAATCGGCATGCACGCCTTTTTAACGTATGCAAGATCTAGAATTATTTATATGCAACAGAACGATTGCTGTAAATATTTACGCAGCCATGTTGGTTTCTGCGACAGTTTATAATATTCGATTTTCTTTATTTTTCGGATGATTTCGACTGAAATTCGAGTGCAAGCCGAATGGCTTATTTTTTTAAAACAGTCCTGCAAGATTTGAAGCATCCGCGTCGTATAGTAACGATGAATAGTGAAAACGTAAGAAGGATTGAAATCGTAAGAAGGAATTATTTACGGTGATTGAGAGAGTAATCAAATTTGTACTATAGATAGGAAACGTCGTGTATAAGGACCTTTTCGAAAATCGCAAAAACTTGCGTTCTAGATGGTCAATAATTTCTTAAAAATTTACATGCTTTCATGAAGCATTGAATAAGAAATTCGCAAAGTTTTAACCATTTCGTATGAAAATCGTTATCGCGCGATAACTACCTTAAGTACTTCAGGAACTTGTGATAATTTGTAGTTGAAGTTTTTTTTTTTGTACTTTGACCAGCTTTGATGTATACAATTAATTAATTAAAAATTCGATCGTTTTCGATAGACTATTGAGATACATCCAGGAACACGACGACAACAGAGTATGCTATGAGGGCCTTCAGGACAAACTCGCCCAGATGAAGGACGCCCGAGCGGCGCTGGATGCTCTGCGCGAGGAACATCGCGACAAACTTAGGCGAGAGGCCGAGGAGGCCGAAAGGCAGCGTCAGCTTCAAATGGCCCACAAGTTGGATATAATGCGGAAGAAGAAACAAGAGTACTTGCAGTATCAGCGCCAGCTTGCTCTACAGAAGATTCAGGAACAGGAGAGGGAATTGCAGATGCGTCAGGAGCAGCAGAAACAACAATACATTATGGGTTGGTAATCGTACGCTGATTTCGTGAATTGTGTAAGATATTTAAAAAAATATTTTTTTTTTTCATTGGTATGCAGGAAGCTATCAACCGGTCCAGAACTTCATCGGAAGCAACGCGACGAGTTCGCCCATTCGTCACCCCCATTACCAAGGCCCAGGACCGAATTACAATCCCATGTCTCCGACTAATCAGGGTGTATACGTCTACGGCCCACCTTCGATGGGACCGTATCCGATGCCGAACTACGGCATGTCCCAGATGGCCTCCGTACCGTCTCACATGATGGGCTCGATCCCGAATCCCGAGCAGCAACGATCGGCCGAACAATCGGCCCAAGGTCGCGAGGGAATGACCGCTCCTGCAGGGCCTGGAATGGTGAATAATTACTTTTTTTCCGGACTATCCATCGCAACACTAGCAGGCTATTATGGACTATGGAATTTAGATTTCCGAAGATTTACAGGAAATTTAGATTTACGAAGATTTACCGAAAATACGCAACTTTCGGTTCGAAAATCACCTTTTTCGACCGGAAGTAACGTCTTCCCTTGGATCTTAAAAAAGTCTTCGCAAACAACTTTCCAAAATATGAAAATAAGATATGGTCAGAGTAATTAAATTCTTCTGCGAGTTTGTTTGCACGAGACCTCAGATAAAAATCGAATATTCTCCGACTCTCGTAAAATAACTTTTCTCTTTTTTCCCATCAGATAAATCAAATGCCCGGAGCCCCGATGTCGCAGATGCAACAGCAGAGCGGTCACCACATGAATCCGCCGGTTCAGCAAGTGCCGCCGGTGCAGATGGGACCGCGTCAAGGATCGGGACGACACATTTCCCAGGCGACGGTGGTGATGGGACCTCCCGGAGCTCAGCACGGTTTGCCCCTGCGGGGCACCGGCCAAATGCCGATGCCCCAGCCTCAGCCGGGGCTGCCGGGCCAAATGGGTCAACCGCAGTCGCAGAATCCTCTCGCTCTTCCCCAGGGAATGCCGATGCAGCAGCGAAACGCCGGTCCTAGCATGCCGCCGAACCAGCCCTCGGGACCGCCCATTCAAGCGCCGAACGGCTCGAACGGCGGCCCCGTGCAACACATCCAGGGTCCGCCGCAGGCTATGCAGGGACAAGCTCAGATGCCGATACCTCCTGCGCAGTCGATGCAGTATCAGCCTCCAGCAGCGGCTCAGCCTGCGCCAATCGAGACGGCCCAAAGCAAGGATGAAGCGAAGCCCGACACGGCTGAGCTTATCTCGTTCGATTAAAAAAAAAAAAAAATGAACGTTACATATTTTATAACTAATATTCGTAGAAGATCGCGGAAACGCAGTCACGTTCGGAACGCGAGTGGCTCGCGCAGTCACGTCTAGAGTCTAAATTTGAAGATTAAAAAAAAAAACAACTACGAGAGCAAAAAAATTGAGATATCGATAGAGTTAATTCAGCTCGACGCGCATAATTCGGCGCGTCGACGATAATTGTTGTGAATCCACGACAACGATGACGACCTTGAATGTTTTAACGAGAATACAAACGGGAAAATTAACGGCGTCTGCCCGATCGTGCGATAATTCTGAGTAACGTTGTTTCTTTGTCGGATATATAGAAAAATCATCGTACGATCGCGATTGGGCCCGACGTGTGACTTTCCCTTAAAGCTACGCGTTCTCTCCTGTAAGTCGAACGAAAACTTTCGTCTGTACTTTATCGCTCGTTTGATACCGCAGGGGATTTATTTCAATAAAGGAGCTATCAAACAAATTCGTCACTCGTTTCCATTACCGAGCCGACTCGATGCGAAAGAAAGAAAAATCGATCTCGAGCGTTCTAAGTGAAATTCGATGAAGTTTCGGTCGGAACGACGAGTCGTTGGGATGAGGAAATTTAATCGCGGCCTTGCCTCACTTAAGGATAATGTATCGATGATTTGGCGCACACGGCAATAATTGCATAACGTGGCGTCTTTAATCCCGAAGAGTGTTTATGCATCGCTCGGAGCAAAACTCGTGTAAGTTTACTTTTCGTCAAATATTATCGCAAGTGTGCGGGAATCGAAGTTTGTGTAACGGAACATGCTCGCATCAGCCGCTCGACGGGTTGTGTTTTCAGCCGGACCAAAGCACACACGCAAAGGTGTATTGAACGAAAAATCTCAAAGCGAAGAAAAATACTCGACAGATCTGGGATTTCCATCGGCGATTAAGTTATACGTGAATTATCGATAGATCGACCATTCTTTTTCCGGTCGGAATTTTACACTCGGGCATTGACAGTGCGATCGAAACGCCGCGGTGAAATGAAGATAACAAACGATAAACAGTAGCTGATCTATAATGGAAGATACTTTATGGTCGACGAAGGGGATTTTCATGGAATCTTCTAACATTGGTCATGCAAGATTTATCATAAATGTGTTAGACCATAATTTTTAAATAAATATGTGAATGCAGTAAGCATTTTGTACGCGAAACGATAATATCCCCACGAAATTCATAATTATCCTGTCCCTGACTACACGCGTTTCCGGAATATTGCCCGATGATGACTTTGAGGATGCCTCACACTTATATTTCTAATCAAAAGTTTAACTCGATCAAAATTTAAGTATTTCGCGATATGCCAAAAATCTGGAAAAAAATCCGCCGTTTGAATTATGTCAGGGCCTTTCATTTTGCATAATAATAATGCCAAAAAGTTATCAAAAAATTATTTAAATAATAAATTATTTAAACAAATGTATTTTCTCATTTTAAATGTATTTTTTTGGAATTCTAAATATCTTGATTTTTTTTAATTCATGTCAGTTTCATCAGGATTATATTACATTACAACATCTTTTTCGTCGATTGGAAAAATCGAAGATATTATTTTGCCGACAAAACGGATTATCGCCTATCATGTCGTACTTACGTTTAATTAATTGTAAGGTCACAATGATTAAGGAATTCACTGCTGACGCAATAAAAGTAGCCGATCTATAATGGAAGATATTTTATTGCCGACAAAACAAATCTTCGAGGTCCGTCCGCCCGATTATCGTTTATCATGTCGTATTTGCATCCAGTTAATTATAGGGACACGATGGCTAAGGAATTTGCGGCTGACGCGATAAAAGTATCCGATCTATAATGGAAGATATTTTATTGACGACGAAACGGATCTTCGGGATCCGGTGATCCGATTATCGTCTATCGTGTCGTCCTTACGTTTAATTAATTATAGGGTCACAATGATTAAGCACTTCACGGCTGACGCGATAAAAGTAGCTGATCTATAATGTAAGATATTTTATTTCATTCGGTGCGTAAAGTGCAGTTTTACGCACGCTTCGCGCGCGTAAAACGCCTCTTTCGCACCTTGTGAAATAAAATTTCGTACGATACTCGTGCGATAAACGTTTTCTTAACTCGTGTGTTTGCAACACTTGCCTTTGGCTCGTGCTGCACACTCACACTCGTCAGAAAAAGTTTTATCGCACTAGTATCGTAATGTACTATTATTGCCGACGAAACGGATCTTCGAGATGTCTCGATGTCGTATTTACGCACAGTAATTAAAATTACAAGATCCCAATGATTAAGGGATTCACGGCCGATACGATAAAACTACCTGATATATAATGGAAGATATTTTATTGTCGATGAAACGGATCTTCGAGATCCCTCGATCCGATTATCGGGAATCATGTCGTATTTACGCTTAGTAATTATAGGGTCGCAATGATTAAGAACTTCACGGCGAGCGCGATAAAAGTAGCTGATCTATAATGGAAGATATTTTATTGCCGACGAAACGGATCTTCGAGATATCTCGATCCGATT
>JAPYZC010003381.1:0-10067 GCA_030522665.1 Ichneumoninae sp. A BG-2022a | reverse complement strand
ATTAAGTATAAATTACTCTAAAATATCTCCTTTTTAGTTTCAAAGTTTGCGCATCGGACATCCGTGTCATGCTCAATCTTCAAAACTTGCGAACCAATTGACATATCTTTCGGAGTGTTCATTTGTTATGACCTTACCATGTAGCCCACCAAATTTGGACTCATTTAGATATCTGTAAATAATATTTTTCAAAAATTTATTACAATTATCTATTTGGGAGGTTATGTGTCATAATTTTTTTCGACTTTAAAGTAAGGAAAAAATAAAGGTCTGGATGACACGAATGACCTAATTGTATAATATCCTATTAGTTTGCAATATTAATATACTATACATACGTACATACAATATACAATATACAGTCGAACTTTCGTTGTGTCGTATTTTTTCCCCTTGTGTACAGTTGCTTGGTGTCCAGTTTTTGCAGTTGGTCAGTGTAAAATGTTTAGTGCGCAGTTGTTTGGTGTGGAGTTGATTGTACAGTCATTCGATGCAAACTTTTGTGCAGACGCTTCGTTTTATATAGTTCGGCTGTGTACGGTTTTCAGTGCCGAGTTTTTTGGTGTACAACTGCCTACGTGTCCAGTCGTTTGGTGCATACTTTTTGTGTAGATCTGTTTTCGTGTAGACTGGCCCGGTGTACAGTTGGTCTCCACCCTCTGTGAGTATTTCCAAGAATTGTAAATTTAGTGTGAGTATATGTGAGTATGTGGGTATGTATCTATGCCTCTCTGCGTAGGTGTTGAATCGACATAACCTTTATTATTATGCAAAAGAGAACACAGTAATACGTAAGTGGAACTCGCACGTTATTTGTGTATGATCAGAATCTGAAGTGTTCAGCAGGTGGATTATGGTTTGTTTCTCTTCGAGGTTCCGATCTCTTCCTTCTATAACTTCCTAGCATTTCTCTAAGGAAACTTGAAACGAAACAATCCCGAAGACGCTAAGACTGGCGCACTCGAGCTTACGAAAACGCTTCTAGACGTACTTCCTAGTAACGAGTCAAGCTGGGCGGCATCCCGTGCGAATATTAACGACGCCTTAGCTCAACCCGCGTTGCCGGTTTCACCAGCTTAGCACCAGGCTAACGCCACTGATTTACAAGCGAGTCGACACGGAAGAATTTCCCAACTGCAGGCATCGCCTCGTGTGTGTTCCGTAAAATTGGAATTACCGATTTTTCAATACATTTTGCAATAAATGTCGACCATTCAAACGTTATATTATAAACACAAATTATAATGCAAGGAAGTCCAGAACGGACAGCGAACATTCTCATAGAAAAAGCTATACGCAAAACAGTAAAACATGGGAAAACCATGCACGATTACTTTGCGATCTTTTCTTCTATTCAGTGGTTCGAAATTGAGGTCATACTGTGTTATCCCAATTTCGGCGCCAAATGCGGACACCCCTTGATGTCATTTTCGCAAAATGTCTTGTAAAAGATTGTTGATGGTCCGTTTTCGCACATTTGCTAACAAGATGTTGTTAGGGTACTCGGAGCTTCTAAGGTCACTAAGGTTGTTTTTAAAAGTATCCTCAAAATTCTCAAATTCGATATTTCAAGATGATCGCGATGGTGACGTTATTTTCGCTCCACGTCTTACAATGCATAATGTCACGATTATCCTTATTTCTATCGAGTAAATAAAATAATTGTAGCGATGATGGCATTGCTGCAGATACGTGAACTATGCAACAGCCCGAACCAAAAATCTTGTGTCATGTTGATAAATTCTATCAAATAATCGCCGTTAATAATATCGCCAACGTGCAACGTTGGCTTCTCGAGTCCAGTGATGATTATTTCTACGACCTTCAACTTCACGACCTGTTGTCTGTTTTCCAGCTGTTCACGTGTGAGCTGTGTCCATTAATCTGAAAATATTGCCCGTAACACTCTATATACTGTATATAAAACCTCAATGTTAATAATACAATGCCGCTGCTGTCTCATAACTTGTTCCATTTATCTCGAAATCAACATATGCCCAATATTGAGTGACAAATTAAAAAAGCGTGAAAATCCAAATGGTCACAAAGCGTCCTCATCTAATCTACTTTTGTGGACAAAGCTTCTACGAGAAATCATTTTTCGTAATTATTTGGCTTCCTCATAGAGAAAGATTTGTCAGTAACCGAAAATAATCGCGTTTGCAAATGCAAGAAATCACTAATTTTGGCAATTTTCACTACGAAGATTCCTTATAAAGACTGTAGTTATTCGACGTTTTGGGGCCATATCTAATGTATTTTTTCGCATTGATTGTGAATCTGCAATTTATTTTACTTGTAGCTCAATATTTGACATGGAATTTCGTCTTAGAAAGCAAGTACTAATTTTTGCAACTCATGCATGAAAAGTGCTACTTTTCGTGCCTGCCAAGAGTGACAAAAGTGGCACTTTACAGCCAAGTGTACTATAAATATGTACGCGTAAATATGAACGATGTGCGCGTGCATATAGTACGCTGCATGCGCAGTAGATGTTGTTGTACAGCGTTACTATCAGCAGGCACGGGAGTAGCATGTTTCCTGCATTCGTTATAAAAAATATTATGCGATACTAGTGCGATGTACTGAATGTTCTCCGCGGATTGTCAAGTAAGTCGCACTCGCCGGACTCGTACCACAGGGAACACACGCCTTCGGCTAGTGCTCCTGTAACACTCGTGCGGCTCATGCGACTCACTTCACAGCGTGCGCATAAAGTTCGCTGTACCGCACTTGTATCACAAATTACAATTTTCGTAAAATTAAAAAAATTGAAAACCTCACCAAATTTGAACGGACCGATCGATCCTCGCCGAATTAATTAGGGATCATCGGTCGATAATAATTCCTTGGTGTATAACTTTTTAGTCCGATAGCTGAAAAATTTGTAAGAGCTAGCGTGTGCACCGTGCTCATCGAAGTTTTCAGCAAAGTTCAAAAGTTAAAAAATGTTTAAGACTGAAAGCATTTTGCTAAAAATGTTACCAAACATTGAGGATTATCGCCACTACCTACTTTAGAAATTTCAGCTTGATGACTCAAGCCGTTCTCAAATTATAAAAGTTACGCACGCACGCACGCACGCACGCACGCACACGCACGCAGCGTCCATCCATCCAGGTTTAGAATATTCAGAACATGTACACATGAAAATCTCGAAAAGAAACCATGAAAATAAAGCTTCGTCTATGGGAAAGTAAAAAATGGAAGACCATTGTCGTGATTGTTGTGATTTAAAACAGGAGAGTGAACGCATTTAACAATATTACCCGCTTCAATGATAGGTTTAACCTCTCCAACGTTGACAGAAGCAAAACAGTAACGTATCTAACATCTCGGAAACTCAATGTCATTTATGTGTGTACTTTCTTTATATCTTAACGACTCTAGTCGAATAGTCTGGATGGTTATGACGATACGTGGTCATCTCTGCGGATGTTGAATATCTATGGAATTCATCGCGATATATCACTCATTGAGTCATGCATAATCGAAATGGAGAAAGCACAAATGCATCACTAAGGAGCAACGACCCTAGGATCCGTTACGGGTTCGAGAGTTTAGTAGACAGTGCAAACCACGAGTCGTCTATCTTCGGTCGCTATTTCGGCAGCTATGCTAACTATGCCGCAAGTAACGAAGGGAAGCTTCCGCGAGAGACGTTCTTCAGGGAGAGCGCACGGATGCCTGGAAACGTTGCAGGCAAACTCTCCAGTATCCGTATGTAACATGGTAATTAGAGAATTACGTGAGTTCGTCTTGAAGATCAAGAGATGCGGTAGCGTCTCGACGCCAAGTTCTAAAGAAGATATGTATATTTTTTCTTCAAATCGACGCCGCGGTGTACGTATAACTCTAATGCGCCACAAATTCATTCTTGTCATTAAAGATTCTTCAAAATAATGCATCGAATTGGAACTGTTGTAATTATAAAATACTATAGTTGTTTTTTATTGCGGCTGAAATATAGTTGCGGCTGAAAGTTCGTGTGGCCAATTGTTTTTGTTTAATATCGGTATCGCATTGCAATTAAATTAAATTAAATTAAATTAAACAATTGACATTGTTTAATATCGGTATCGCATCTTTATAAAGGACTGATAACATTAAGAGACGCCGCAGCGTCTTGATGACAAGTACTTAAAAAGCGATTTTTTTAAGCAAGTCGTTAGGGTGTATACTCCAATTGTTCGATCGATGATACTGAAAAAACGAAGCATCGAATCGGAATTTTGACGATACGTTTATCATATAATTCGGACACAAGTTTTCCAATGCGCCCAGTTACAATTATAACTGATCGGCAAATGCTGCGGTATGATCATCGTGCCCGTAAGAAATCCGAAATTATCATCCTGTTGTGTATGTAGTGTTATGCAAAGTCCTGGCGGTCTACTACGCATGCGTTCGTCGCATACCCCTTCTGCCGCGGACATTTGCATCAGAGCAGCACTCTCTCGCTCTTTCTACCAGAGTGAACTTTTAAACAAACCTGTGCGGTTTATCAGTTCGTTGACTGCTCGGCGAAATACTTGACAAGAAATTTGGCTATTCTTAAACTAGTTTTTGTGACCGCAGATTATATAAAGTACGAACTATTGGATTTTTATTTCTTGCTCTCAGTTGTAGAACTGTGTGCATTTCGGTCGTCCTTACTCGTCAGAGGCTATTCTCCCGTGAAACCAAAAGGATATCAGTTAAAGTTTTTTTCTTTTTTTTCGTAAGGTTTCTTCTCTATGGATCGATGAAAAAGAAATCTCTCCGAGATCAATAAACAGTACACTTGTTGGCGGCATTTGGATTCTGTCGGAGGTTTACTTCCTCCTGATGGGAACTTGGAGCTAGAAATCAATCTCGTGTACGTATTGCATAGACCAAAAATCATGAACATTTCGGTTATTACAAAACGTCTATGCTATGTATTACATTCTTTTCTCTTTATTAGATACAATAAAAATAAATGTTTTCCTGAAAAAGACAAATGTGCACCAAGTACAACGAAAGAAGGGTCTAGTAAATATGACTATATAGGTCGGCATCTATGGTAGGAGATACCAGATTTATAAGGATTTTTCGTAGATACTATGGTAAACATTTTTTGGAAAATCCGAGACTTTCCGCCATAAATCGCGTTCCCTACTACTGTGTGTTATAGTAATTTTTCTTAAATGATCGGTACTTTTTACTAAATCCTTCTCACAGTGTACTTAAAAATATCTTGCGGCAAAAAAATTTTTTAAATGCATTAAATGATATGAGCCAAGGTGAATTGCTGCGAGAACAAAAATTGCAATGTAAAATTGGCGTCGCGAAGTTAGTCGCGTGACGGTAAACACCGTAGGAAACTGTATATACAAGAACTAGCACCGGAACGTTGATTCTATGCTGCAATGTTTAGTTTTTCGTAAAAATTGAACTATGCTCATATAATTTAACTTATTTAAAATAAATGTTGTCGAAAGCAATTTTTCAGCATGTACATTTTTACTTTTTTCGGAAAATTCTATTTACGCAATTATCTGTGAGAACAATGCCGCTAGCCACGATGACTTTAAGCATTCTTGACTGAGCGTAAGATAGGAAATTGCGTTAAATAGAATAGGTGTATTGTCAAGATCGCATTCGCAACAACTTCCGAATAAATATTACCATTTATATCAAATACTTTACTTATACAAATTACAAAATGAAATTAATTCTACATGTGTACATCCCTCAGAGTTCTGTCATCCGAAAGTGAGATCAACCGCGCACGTTTACAATATATGCGTAGATCGTCATCGAAAAAAATTTGCAAATTCAAATAGGATCCTGCGGTGCACATGGTTCATTAACCCCTGTCTGGCGGTGCCGCTCGATGATTTATGCCTCTTGTGAATCAGCGTCTGCGGAGTCGAGTTCTTCTTTCTCACTCACTTATGGTATCCTCAGCGTACTAAGTTCGAAAGGAACGTGGTTGGTCTCGGGCACTTGCGAAAGTGAACATTATTTCAGTCACATAAGAGCAATGATTATGGTGTATATATTTAAATATATAGATATAAAATGAAGGCGTGGAGAACAACTGCCGTGGCGACGAGAAATGTCAGCAACTCAGTCGATTATTTACGCTGTGTAAACCTAGGTATCCTAGTCCTGGTATATTTCCTATATTATTCAATTTTCAATATCGTCAAATAAATCAAGTAAAGAAAGTGACAAGAGTCCGATGCCGATATCCATCTTTATGGAAGGATATCGAGCAGGATTTTCCCTAGCTTTATGCAACCTCCATAGCATAATCCTGAGACCTTCGAAATCCGAGCTATCTACGAATTACCCCATTAAATTTTTGTATACAATTACTATTCATGTCGATAAGAGGAGTCCAGTACAGGTATCGTCTAATATTCACAGCACCCAAAGGGCTCGTTCATGGGTCACTTTTGTGAAGAAATAGTATTTAACAGCCCTTTGAAATATAAGCCAACCGTAGCACAATCAAACTGGTGCAATCGTCTGCCAACAAGCTTTGCTGTTTCGTTTCCATGAATGTATTTTTATGTAACTCATGCATGAAAAGCGCTACTTTCCGTGCCTGCCGAGAGTGACTCGCCGCACTCGTACCACAGCGAGTACTCGCGCGGATCGTGCGACTTACTTCACAGCGTGCTTATAAAGTTCGCTTTACCGCACTCGTATCGCCGAATACTATCACGATATGGAGTCTCTACCGTGTCAACAACTTACCACCCAAATTGCAAGCTCGAACTGACAGTTTTTGCGTTACTTTTGTACCGAGTAATCACAGAGATTCGTGACGCGCTACTAATTGCTGACCGATGTTTGGAATTACATATCGCAAGAAGGTCGAAACTGTATTTTCATGCAGAGAAACCTGAAGAATTTGTGCAAGGAGCAATTGGCGACTACCAATTGGGACGACAACATTGATAAATGTTATAGTCACTAACTCGTTTTTTAAGGAAAAATAATTTCTTTTGAGAAACGATAAAAAATGACCTATTACCGTGTATAACAATGTATAATCTATTACAATGAATAAACCATACATTGGAATATAAACAGTTTACCTATCTGTTAGTTACCTGAGCATCATCTTTCCATTTTTGTAATTATTTTTCTCCAATTTTCAATCAGGGTTTCAGGGTCGCGTCCCCCAATTTTTACACTATTGATATTCAGCATGAACCAGGTAGCGAGGAAAAATTCGATACACTGAGATTGAATACGGGTGCCTTTCCCGTATTGCTGAAAGATAGCAAAGCAATATTAGGCCTCGCCGACAATATGCTGTCAACGTGCTAGCAACTATTTTCGACGAAGCATTTTCGTAATACCATAGGCAAATGACGTCGCGACTTAGTGCAATTATAGTATAATATTGTGGATCAATTTTTTGACGTGTTATTGACAAAATGCTATCTGGAATCGTGGTTCGCCGACGAAACTTGAGGGTCTCGCTATGGGTTCACGTCGTTTGATAATACGGCTTTTATTGCCCGCGAAAGTGGATATAATCACTTGGATCATAAGGAGCGTGGACCGAGGCAGTGAACCCGGGTATTCGATGCGAAGGGAGAACGAATGGGAACCGAGGCATTCATAATTGTCGTAATTACCGTAGCGGAGTCGATAGTGACCGAGGAAAGTGCTTGTGCATTTCGAGACGCTCGTCGAGAGAGTTTCGGAGGCAACGAAGGGACAGATTGTATGGTATTGGGAGAAGGCACGTGCGTTAATCAATGGTGTAATACAGATAATAACGGCGAGGAGGATTGGACGTACATGTTTCTCACCGAAAAAAAGTAATCGCATGAAAAACGACGTTGAGTGCGTGCCGACGACTTACATCGTGTATGCTATGCGCTGTCAAAGGATGTTACAACCGATAATAATGATAGCTTACATTTATTTTGCAATTATTTTAATTATTTAAATAACCGTCTCGAGCAAATTCGGAAGAGGATAAAAATCCATTGATAATCAATGGCTGTCGATACGTTTGAATATAATTTATAACACATATGTCTGAAGGGATTGTCGTTATCGGCACTCGATGTTCGCCAAGCTTAAAGGTGAAACATATGACCCATATTAATTATTTCATAACGCTCAGATATATGTGCGTGGATGGCTCATTGACAAGCGAAGAAAACGCGCAGCGCTTTGCAGCATCCTGGAACATTGTCCTACCGATCAGCTATGTACGAGAAATAACTTGTTGCATACTTAATGGATTTAACACTTCATTTTTTCCTCGGATCATCGATTCGATTGTTTTATGAAATTGCATTTAAAGGGGTTAGGGCTGAAGAATGCAACTTGCTCCTCGTCAATAAAAGGTCTTGATATTTTTATATTCGAGATGTGTCGGTTTAATCGAGGCACAGATCGAGTGTCGGACGTATTAAAAATATTAGTCGGGGAAAGGTTAACGTAAAATTCAACGATTTAAATTTTTGTCGGTAGATCCAAATTAGTGTTTGTTCACAAGTTTTGGATTCCAAAACAATGCGCTATAGCCAAAACATTTTTAGTTATCATATATATTAATATTAACGCGAGTTAGGCTGATAGTAGAAGAAAGATATTGATGTTCATATATCAACGTTTTACGTGCGAATCTAGAAGAACCATATTCACCTATTTTACCCTAAACACAATCTTCAAAATGACCCTTGCATCATAGAATAAGTTTCCGAAGGACATTCCTAATTTTTTTATAGTGCTCAGAACATCTATTCGACGAACAAATATGATAGTATTCCCCCTTTCCCGTATGAGCTCCATATCGTGTATGGAGGGGATTTTATGTCTCAGTGGCTGGGGTGTTTATAACGCAAAGAGCATTCCATAAAAAGACAAAACAACAAAATATAAGAAGAAGACTCAAACAAATGTTGAAGGTTGATACTCGTATTTGAAAGTACATAGCCGAGATGTCCAAGCCTTGATACCTGATACAATCGTAGGCGTGAGGTCTCCGTACTACACGAAGGGTCAATTCGAAGTGTTATTTATGAGATCCAAAGCAATGAAGAGCATTGATGTTCCATTCCTAAACTCAGTTATTGGTATGTATTTTTATGAAGAAATCCGATACGTTCTGCTGATCCGCCGGATCTATAAAAATTCCGGAACCAAAAGAGGTCTTTCCATAAATCCAGTAAAACAAGGCAAATTTTGAAGTTTGAGGGAATGAAATGTCACATTTAATCATTTACTGGTCCGGAAAATTTGTTTTTTTTTTCTAAGCGTGAGGAGACTTGGGCAACGATAATACGGAGACGTAATTTCTTCTGGAAACGTGAACTAACGCTGCAACTACTCTCCGATACTCGAAATTCATTTCTTGACTGCTGACCTAATAGCCGGCAGCACTCAACTTGTCAAGACGTTTTCGCTCGACCACACATTTTTTTAAATATTCTCATACCGTCAGAAATCTTAACGTTTTTTGTTCAGAATTTCGGCGACTTGCCGAGAAAACTGCGTTGTCGTTTCACCGGGATGTCCAGCGGCAACATCGTCGTCGCCTATTTTCAGAGCCGTGCAGCCACTCGTTAATTTCTGTGCATGAGCACTGAAAGGTGGCCAACACCAGCAGAAATACCTTGTCACGGTGTATTGTGGGATACAGACAAGACACGTTGCGGGATACACTGGTGCTCACTAACACGATTGTAGTCGCTGCTTCGGTGAATCATGATTCGCGCGAGCAACAGGGTTGCCGTGCGTACACAAATAGATCACTTGCGCTATCACAGACGCTCGGACACGTGGAGCGCGTACTGGTGACGGCGTAAAGTCCCTTGACACCCGGCGACACGTAACCATAGTTTCGCATTTCGTTGCATTGCGTTAGATACGATGCCCGCGACACGAAGACATTTCCGTTCCTATGATATTGAACCAGACTATTCAGGTGAGGGTGCGAGTTACAAGGGCAAAAGGCATCGGTGACATGCAACTTATATATATATCCGCTTACAATTGATAATCTTACGTTGCATTAGAAAAAAAAAAAAAAAAAAAAAAAAAAAGAACAGAAAAAAAAAAAAAAA
>JAPYZC010003379.1:0-20251 GCA_030522665.1 Ichneumoninae sp. A BG-2022a | reverse complement strand
CGTACAAAATATAATTATTTCACCTCGCCTATTATTCGCCCAGATAAATGATAATTAATAATAACCTATTATTCGCCGAGATAAATACGCATGACACGACCCTTTGCTTCCGCCCAACCCGGGCTCGGTCGTTAACAAAAACTGTAATTGAATTTTTTTCACGGCCACTAACCATTTCCGGTTAAAAGCAAATTCTTACATGACGAGGATGTCGATTTAGCTTTCGACCAGTTAACATTTTTGTTTCGACCGTCCAGGGGCAGCGGCGTTAAAAAAATTGATTATAGTTTTTGTTACCGACTGAGTATGTTTTGGTGGGCATTAAAGCTGATTCGTCGTACGATCCTGTTGCAGACATCTGCCGCTCGTTAAAAAATACCGAGACTTTCAACAAAAATGGCACGCCCCGCCGTGCAAGGATTGGGAAGTGACGTTCATGACTGGCTCGCAGGATGGTTTCTGCAAAGTGTTGGACCTCGTGCTCGAGGAGGGCGAACCGATAATGGTGCAGATACCAACTTACACAGCAATTCTCGGAGCGGTCGGTATAAAAATCTTAGTTACACACGATCCGTATTAGAAAATTAAGAAAATATTTTTTTTATAAATGCAGGTACGTACACTGGCGCCCGACTTTATAGGAATTTGTCAAGACGCTGACGGTATTATACCCGAGGAGATAGAGAAGGCTTGCGATGAAAGAGTTCGAAAGAACCAACCACTTCCTAAGGTAAAATACGCAACGTCTCCTAAAAATATACCCGGAATTTCTTAAAGCCGAGTGAAATACCGCAGTTGGGAAGACGGCGATTAACTTTTTTTAAAGGCGCGAATTTTTTAGCAACATAAGTACAATTGTCGAAAAAAACAAAAAATCAGCTCAACTGAAAAAAGTACATGGGAAAAATTGCAGCTGCCTTTCTCCCACTCGCGGTCGTGTCACTTCACCTTAATCGGACTGGATAAAAATATAATAAAAATTGCACCAAATGAAGAGACGTGACCACTCTACTGGTGTACCAAATATCAACTGGCTCGCTCAAACCGTTTTCGAGTATAGTCGTTTTAAACGATGCAAACTGTCACACACACACACACAAACACACATACATCCGGACATCATAAAAATCACATTTCTCGACGTTTCAGACAATTTTAAGTACTCTGACACTAAAATCGAGAAATTTTTTTTTTTAATAATAATATGTTATTCCACAGCTGCTGTACGTTAATCCGATCGGTGCCAATCCCACTGGTGCAATGCTCACGTACAGGCGAAAGCAGAGAGTCTACGAGTTGGCGAAAAAATATGATTTTCTTATAGTCGAGGACGACGCTTACTGCTTTATTCATTTCGTCGACAAGCCACCGGCTTCTTTTCTATCGATGGATACCGACGGCCGGGTCATTCGTCTCGACTCTTTCAGCAAGATAATAAGCGCCGGTCTGCGTCTCGGGGTCGTGACCGCCAACAAGGAGATCATAAAGCCGCTCAGAATCCACGTTGAAAATTCGGTTCTACAACCTTCGAGTCTATCGCAAGTGAGTTAACAAATATTTCTTAAACAAACCTTTAAATGTTCAAATTTCCTAACTAAAAATATATTTTTCTTTCGAAGATGTTAATATACAAACTCTTCGAGAATTGGAGCGACGAGAGATTCGAGCAACACTTCAAAGAGATTCAAAGTTTCTACAGACAAAGGCGTGACATAATGCTGGCTGCCGTTGAAAAGCATCTAACGGGTTGTTACAATACACTTTTTCTTTCATCAAAAATTGTCTGTTACATTTTTTGATAAAATTTTTTGTTGACAAACGAAATTTAATGCAATTCTCGAAGGACTCGCCGAGTGGTCCGCGCCGAAGGGCGGTATGTTCGTGTGGTTAAAATTGACGACGATCGAGAACGCTCTGGACCTGACGATGGAGAAATTCGTGCCAAACGGCGTTTTCGTCATACCCGGTAACGCGTTCAATTACAACGGCTCGCTGCCCGATCGACACTTGCGGCTTTCCTACAGCTTCGCTACTCCGGACGAAGTCGAGAAGGTTATAAAAATAAATAAGCTCGTTTGTAGGGCAATTTGTTTTTTCCACGAATCATCTAATGAAATGTTGTACGCCGATGTTTCAGGGATTGTCGATAATAGCGAGAATAATACGCGAGGAGGCAGCCAAGCCGGGAGCCGCTCGCGTCCATTGAACGATCGAGTTACCAACTTTCGCAGCGCAAATCGAAAATGGCGGTTCTTTGTTACAAACATATGCAATCCAATAGGCTAAGCTATCCGCTATCCTTGTACGTCCGCAGAGCGCAAATAATTACGTGTGTAGCAGATGGCAGGGAAGAGCGGGGCAAAATGGCACAGCGGGGCAAAACGGGATAATGAGACAAAACGCATTCAAAAATTATTGGAAAATTGAGGTTTGCCCTCTCTGTCCCGTTTTGCCCCGCTCTCCTCTAGGTGTAGAGAAGAATTTGTGTAATTGATTTGCGTCGAAATAAAAAGCGCTGTAAATTTCGTGCGTTGAAACCATTTTTCGATTATACGCCATGCGGATAATCGAAATGTCTTGGACAACGAATGTGAATATTTAAAAAATGTGGAGGAATCGCTGTATGTACACTGAAAAGAATATCAGTGACTCAAGCAAAGTTACTTTGCGGGCTGCCAAAGAAAAAAATTGTCATTTCAATCTTACCTTGTGAAGCAAATAAAATGTTAAACGAACATGTCATTTATTTTCTTCGATCCAGACGGAACTTCAATACGATGTGAATAACAAACTCTTGACGTACGTAAACATGCGATGAACTTCACACGAATTCATTTCAAACGTAATCATAATTACCACTGACCTGATGGCGTTTTCATTTTTTTCCGAAGTTACGCTTTGCGAACTTGCTTCACGTAGTGCACTGCTTTACCAACCGTCGTTTTCACCTACGGAGTCAAAAGACCATCTAGACACGTCCGCACTTCTTCACGTACAATCCTCTGCATTTTGTTGATACAAATAAATAAACAAATAACACATTAAATATACCAAATAGTCGTTCTTCTTATTCGCGTCAATTATATAAAGGCGACGGACATTTAATTTAAAAATGTAACGCAACGAGTGTCGATCAAGTAAATATAGCACGTTAAATGAAACTTACATTTTTGTTATTCGATCCAAACGAAAGTTTAATAAGATGTGAATAAAAAACGCTTGAGGTACGTAAATAAACTCGCGCTAAAATTCATTTCGAACACAATCGTAATTGCCAATGAACTGGTAGAATTTTTATTTTAGGTTATGTTTTTTTTTTACATTTGTATACGAGTGAGTTGACATTGTTGGCGCGTGTTACCAGAATGGGGCGAGTCGACGATAAGGAGAGCGAGGCTCTGATGTCCGAAGCGGACGAGGAAAAGGACAGCTCCAATGACACCTCCGAAGCGGACGAGGAGAAGGATGGAGGGAAGAACAACTCGGACGTAGAAGATTCCGACTTGGATTCTAGGAAAAAATACAAGTGCACGCAACCGGGATGCAACGCCAAGTTTCTGCGACCTTCGCGTCTCACCTGGCATCTGAGAAAACACAACGACGAAGTAGGATTTATTTATTGAAAAAAATTATTTCATGTAAAAAACATGAAAATTTTGATAATTTAATTTCTCGTTTTCTTTTTTTTTTTTGCAGAGGCCCTACAAGTGCGACAAGGAAGGATGTGACAGAGCGTACACCAACTCTTCGCATCTGAAACGACATCTCAACACTACTCATAAACCAGTGACCAAAAGTTACGAGTTAGTAGTTTTGTATTTTGTTTTGTTTTCTTATGTACAGACAGGTAAAATGTGAACAGCCAATGAAATTTTTTGTTGTGTACAATATTTTTCAGCTTCAGTCATTTTAAGGGATTTGTCAGTGAATTATAAAAAATCTATTCACTAGCATTTAAATAATTTTTTAAGTATTAGAGGCACCACCAATAATCATTTATGTGGCGATATTTATTTATGTATTTGGGCATTTTTTTAGATAATTTATAGATCGGTCAAAAAATAGTTTTTCTCTTGTAAGTTTAACTTTTGCACTAAAACGTTTGCCACATTGACAAAAACTCGGAAAAAAAAAAAATTTTACAAAATGTTTTTTTTTATACTGTACAATATTTTAAATACTGTACAAAATCGGATCAATTTTTTAACTCGTTCTTGCGATCCTCAGGTGCAAGGAATGCGGTGTGGAGGTCGGAAGTCTCTTCAGTTTGAAACGGCACCACAAGAAAATCCACGACCCTCAGAGGCTAACGTGCGTCGAATGCGGGGCGAAGTTTCGGAAGAAGCACTGCTACAACGAGCATCTCTCGATGCACGCCGGTGTGGCGATGTACAAGTGCGATATTTGTAACCAGAATTTCACGCAGATGCGACTGTTCAAGAAGCACCAGAGAGTGCACGTGTCGCAGAAGACTTACCCATGCACGGCAACCGGATGTACCGAGATTTTCGACAAGTGGACCAAGTTGAACAAGCATTTGGAGACCGAGCACGAGTTCGGTGAGTTTTTCGACCGTTTCATTGTTCCGCTGTGTCCGCAGATTTTTCGGGACGGTCGGTGACGCACGTGCCCGATTGCGGAATAAATATGTGTATCGAGGGAGGCGGACACGAAGCACGATTCAGCGGTCTCGGCGCTGACAATATGCACGTTAAAACTGCTATCACAACGATGATTACGAAAATCCAGATCCACGATATATCGAAAGGCGGTAACTGGGTTCTTAGGTCTGAAAATATCGAGGAAGAAATATAGCAAAACATTTGTTAAGAATTTGCATTTTGAAGATCGCGAAATATGATGTATTTCTGACGAAGTTGAGGGCTTAAAAACGCATGCATATCTCCTGATTTTTTTGGTGTGGAAGGAGGATATATTAAAGAACATTTAGCAATTTTTTCATTCAATTTTATTGCTGTTGTGTATTTTTTTTATCGGTCGGCGTAAATAATTTTTTTTTAAGTTCCTTTGCGGTGTACGTGACTTCAACTTGTCATTTTAACAGAAACAAAAAATTTGTATTGTCTCGTAACAAATGATATATAACGCTATTTGAAAAAAGTCGGTTTTATCCATTTTCAACACTGAATCATTAAAAAAAATATTTTTTTAAATATGAGACCGTCAAGGTCTGAAGAATCTGTTGAAGTATGTCGGTAAAAATGTGCATAAAAATCCATCAAGCCATTTTTTAAATGTCAGGGACACCGATTTTGGAAACCACGTTTTGAGAAAAACGCGTTCAAAGTTCGAAAAATTTAATAGAATATTCTTGACAATATATACACTGTAAGACAAAAAAAAATCGAAATATCACTGTGACGTAAGACCTTAAAATGCAAATAATTGCTTGATATTTTGTTCAATGTGCTTTTGTTTTATACACGAAATCGATATCAAATTGTTTGGAATATACATACAGTCATGCAGTTTCTCTAGCGGCACGTTGTTGCTAGGGAGAGTGCACAATAGGGTAATATTTCAAGTCGAATTGGCGTTTCGAGCTTCTTTTGCTCGGATAGAGTTGCAATCGAAAAGTTTGGGAGAAAATTAAACTATGCCAAAATTTTCAACTGCAGTTTGTAAGTTGCCTGTAATTAAGTGCGCAGCGTACATTTTTCTCGGCTCCCGTTCGTTCATCGGTTTTTCGGGCAAAACATGTAAATCTTGAAAATGGGATAGAGATGTACCGTGTATTTAAAATTTAAAAAATGGTAAAATAAGCAGTAAGGGAATCACGAAACTCGAGTACAGTCGCATAGATCCATTGCGCCTTTTCGACTAATAATTTGTCTCATAATGATAATTGATAAACCTTGCCCGTTGCAACTTTAAACAATTAGTTCGGAAGCAATGTTAAAAAATCGCGAGCTGCGTAGAATCGGCAAATCAATCGCACCCGCTGCAATACATGATTGATAAGTGGAGTAATAATTCTCAACAGGCAAAATGAAGCGGCGTGCGCAAGGATTCATCGATGGATGGTTCCGGCAGGGCTTGTGGGGCGGATCTCTCCCCGACTCGAACGAATTAAATGAATCAGATGATCGATCATCCGAAATAAACGATGTTTGCGACGCCAAGACTACTTGAAAGATTACGCTATTTATATTCGCTGTATGTATTTAAAATTGTACAATAGTCTCGAAGTATTAAAATAAAAGTGATATGTTATAATAAATTATACAACGTAGAATAAAAATTCAAGCACGTTGGAACTAAGAATTTTTCGTGATATTTTATCACGGTAAATATACGTTTTATCGATTTAATTTTTTATGGTCGCAGGAAGATATGTTAAAGCTAAAAATATTTTGCATAAAATTCGAAAACACGATTTTTCTCAAAATCTCAACAAAATGATCCTAATAATCGTTTGGGACTCACTTTCAGGCATGCACGAAGACATTCGTTCCTTCATATCCATAACTCTTCTCAGCGTGACGTCGGGACCGCAACAGTCATTTTCCAGAAACGAGAGGACCTTTCCGGTTCGATTAAAAATCAATCTGACTCCCTCGAAAGCCGCACGACCGAAAACCAAGTGTTCGTCCCCGCCTCGTCGAATCGCGAATATATAGCAGTACGTAGTTTCCTCGGAATCCTCCGTGTAGTAACGCTGCACCAGACTGTCTCCCGTGTACGCTGTGGAATATCAGCTACAGTTTCAGTAAAAATTATTCACGAGGATCCTCGTGTCCGTGTGAAATTCTTACAAACTTCGAAAGCGTCGTCCTCCCTCGCAAAGAAGCTCACACTCATTTCGGGAATAATGTTCATCCACGCAACAGGACCGTCGTAGCAAGCGTGAGTTCGACGTTCCCAAATTTTCATGTCCCGTGGAAAATTGTGCTGCTTCGCGTGAGCGTGGATAACGCGCATGAATTGCGTATATATCGCAAACGGCAAATATATGCCTGCAGATCGTCGATCGAACAATCACTTTTTGTTAAGGTTGTTCTTGCGAATAGTGTTTATTTCGCATAAGTTTCATTGAAATGAGAGGGAATTGCACACAATTCTCGATGGTATAAAAATATAAAAATATTTTTTTTAATCAAGAATACTGAAGGTGCTAAAGAGATTAATTTTGCATAATAATAATTCCAAAATGTTATTAACAAATTGATTAAAATTAAAATTGTTCAAACTTAACTTTGTTTTTTATAAAAATGATTCGTTCATTTTTCTGAGTACGTATGAAATTTTTCAGACTTTTAAATTCACTTTGAATTTTGTGACTTTCTATACATTTTTCCCATATAAAAAACAGTCAACGTGAATTACATTTTTTTTTTACATTCGTATGTATTCAGATAAGTAAATTAATCATTTTCATAAAAAACAAAGTTAAGTTTGAACAATTTTATTTTTCATCAAGTTGTTAATAACTTTTTGGAATTATTATTATGCAAAATTAATCTTTTCAGCACCGTTCATATGGTTGATTTTTTTCAGATTTTTGTGCCATCGCAAATTCCATCTCGTTTTTTTTTGTAACTCACCCGGCACGGTATTATCGAATATCGCCCCTCGAGCGTTTAGTTCCCCGCACTTTGCCAAGGACGTACCGTTCACCGCTAGAGATCTAATGACGACCATGAATAAATACGGATCGATTACAGCCGCGTCTCGCGCGATCGAACGGTCTATCGTAGAGTCGCGGTCTAGATGGACGTGCATGTAACCGATAGACAAAGTATCGTTTCTGAGGTAATTTCCGCATAAAAGGAATTCGTACGAGACCGACGCGTTCTTCTTGCCGTGTCGGAGACTCTCAGAAAAACTGGAGTATCCGTCGTTTATCGGAGAATCCAATAGGCCTATAAAATTCACGGCCTCCTCGGATGCCCTCTCCAGTAGCACAATGTCGACCCGAAGACTCGGAAGGACGTGCGTCACGTTTCTGGGCACGGTTATCAAATCGGAGACCAAACGACCCTCGAAGCGGTCACCTAGTTATTTTTTTAAATGTTCGTTGTAGACGAGGCCGAGAAACAAGAGACGTGCGTGAAGCCCTCATCTAGCCCAAACCCTCAAAATTTTCATTTTAATAATAATTTTTATCAGGGCTTAAGATTAAAAATGGAAAATTTGGGAGATTGTAATTTAGCGAAGAAATACACAAAATTGGCAATTTTAGAATAGATTTGTCAGAAACTGACGAATTAAATTTTCTACAATGTACTCCAAAAAAATAAATTATGGCAATTCGCCATATCGCACAGAATTAGGGAAGTTAATAGTCCGTGCCATTCTGATTAATATGTCGCAAATTAACAAATAGTTATCGCACTTATTAATAATAATTTTTATCATGGCTGAAGATTAAAAATGGAAAATTTGGGAGATTGTAATTTAGCGATGGAATACACAAAATCGGCAATTTTCGGACAGATTTGTCGGAACCAGCAGAATTAAATTTTCTACAAAGTACTCAAAAAAAATCATTTATGACAATTCGCCATATCGCACAGAATTAGGGAAGTTAATAGTCCGTGCCATTTTGATTTCTATGTCGCAAATGGACAAATAGTTATCGCACTTATAATAATTGCATTTTCTGTTTTTAAGCTCAAGAATCACGTAACACGAATTTGAGAAAAATAGTGCGATGATCGAAGCAATTCCTCACCTTTATTGCATACAGCAAGACTCCTGCGTGTCGCGAAGATCGTCGAGGATTCCCTATAGTCGTATCCTCCCTCGTCCAAAGACTTCTCGTCTTCCCTCTGTACCACGCCGATCTTGTGAGTTTCCAAGCTGTACTCGGCGAGCGCCCTCTGAGACGGTAATCCGTATTTTATCTCCACCCGATAATCCTCGATCCAGCTCTTCGAGTACATCCAATGTCGCGCATGGCACATTAATATTTGCAGAACGACCGCGCTCATACAAACGTATCTTTCGCCGTACATTTTTTCCGAGATCGGTCGAACCATCGTCATCCACACAGCACGGAAATATTTCTGAAAGGTTTCAATAAAATTATTTTGAAATATTGAAAATATCTGTGAAATGTTTCAGATGTTTCAGACATGTCAAAGATTCCATCACCAATGCAAAATTTCATATCCCGACCTGCATAAACACGGAACATTAGTATAAATATTTCGTTGAAAAGTGAAACAATAAACATTTCAAAATATTTTATCACTATGTTTCAGAAATATTTTATACGTATTGAAATATTAAGTGCGCTTTTGAAACATTTAATAAACATTTCCGTTGAAAATTTTTATAGAATATTTCAAAATATTATCTTTATAATATTTTAGAAATATTTCTAAGATGATATCAAAATATTTCGCGCTATATGAGCATCGATGATTTTTAAGAATATATCTCTCGTTTCAGCTCACAGTTGCGACCAGTGCGACAAGAAGTTCAAGCACAAGAAGCTCCTGACGACTCACAAAGCGGCCCACGCCAGGGCGGGAATCGTGAAGTCTTGCCCGTTCGAGAATTGTCCGCGTTTCTACTACTACCTGAAGAATCTCGACGAGCACGTGATGACCGTTCATCTGGGCCGAAGATTCGACTGCGACAATTGCGGAAAGTCTTTCAAGTATAAATCAACAGTCGCCCGGCACATCCAAGTCGTCCACGGTGAAAAGCGAACGGGGCCTTCGAGGAGAAAGAAGCAACGAAGAAGAAAGGACGCGGGCGTTTACAGAAGGAGCATGGCGACGAAACTCGCCGGCATTGAATTACCGCGCGAGCTGGAAGAGCGTGTGTTGCGGAGATCGCCGCGAATAAATTTGCAGAGAGCCGATGGTGAAGAAAAAAAAATAAGCGACGGAACGTCGTCTTCTCTGGCCGATACAGCGGAGAGCGCGAGGCTCGAAGATTTGGAAAATTTTTTCGAAGGCCGTACCGGAAAGTCCGAAAGAGAGAAGAAAAAATTACCATCTTTGTTGAACGAAGCGCAAAGGAAAAGTCCGGCTGCCTCGGAAGAATGTATCGAGGAATCTCCCGATAGTTCTCGCTGCGAAAACGAGAAAATAGGATCGAGTTTCGAAAATAGGTCGGAGTCTGTGGAAGAAATTGCCGAGGCTTCCGGTCGGGAAAATGAGGAAGAAACGGAATCTCCGCTGCCGAGCGGGAAGCCGGTGATCGTTGAAGATTTCAATGCGGCCGAGGAAGAAAGCGAGTCTGCGCTGCCGAGCCGGAAGCCAAGGATTGTCGAAGAAAATTTCGATGCGGTCGTGGAAGAAAGCGAAGGAGAAGTAGATTCTCCGCTGTCGATTGCGAAGCCAATGATCGTCGATGAAAATTTTGCTGCGGCTGTGGAAGAAAGCGACGAAGAAAGCGAGTCTGCGCTGCCCAGCCGGAAGCCAAAGATCGTCGAAGAACATTTCGATGCGGCCGTGGAAGAAAGCGAAGAAGAAGCAAATTCTCCGCTGCCGAGCGAGGAGTCGATGATCGTCGAAGAAAATTTTGGTACGACCGTGGAAGAAAGAGAGTCTGTGCTGCCAAACGGGAAGCCAACGATCGTCGAAGAAAATTTCGATGCGGTCGTGGAAGAAAGCGAAGAAGAAGCAAATTCTCCGCTGCCGAGCGAGGAGTCGATGATCGTCGAAGACAATTTTGGTACGACCGTGGAAGAAAGAGAGTCTGTGCTCCCAAACGGGAAGCCAACGATCGTCGAAGAAAATTTCGATGCGGTCGTGGAAGAAATCGAAGAAGAAGCAAATTCTCCGCTGCCGAGTGAGGAGTCGATGATCGTCGAAGAAGATTTCGATGTGTCCGTGGACGAAAACGAGGAGGAATTGTTGTCGGCGCTGCTCAACGACCTCGAGAACGAATCGCCGATGAAGGTCGTGGAAAAATATCTTGAGACCTCCGAGTGCGAAGACCCGGCGACGAGGGCCTCGTTGGTCGACGACCTCGAGAACGAAGCTCCGACGAAGGTCGTGGAAAAATATCTTGGGGCTTCCGAGTGCGACGACCTGGCGACGAGGGCCTCGTTGATCGACGATCTCGAGAACGACACGCCTTTGACGAGCGCGCTGCGGAGCGCGAAGCCAATAGTTTTGGCACAATACGGCGAGGATTTGCTCGTTACGTCGGAACATGATTGCGCGGAGATATCGCGATGGATGACGACCGACTCGGTCGAAGTGACCGTGCCATTGATCTTCAAAGAGACCCTGAATTAGTTGCCTTGGTACCGATGTTTATAAATAGAAAAGCTATTTAACGTTTAAAACGATTCGTCTATCCGTGCGTTATCCAGAACCCCCTTTTTTTACGTTGCGAGGCAATCTATTAATTGAGACACCAAAATGCCATCGTGGCAAATATTTGGCTATTTATTTGTCAGTTCTAAGCGGCTTTAAAAAAATGTGGAAATATTTTGTAAATACGCATCGACAGTTTTGAACACAATTATTCCATAATATATTAGTACAATTTTTTGCACATAATTAAATTGACGCTCATCGGTTAATTATTTTGAAAAATCGCCGTAACGATTGGCAATCAGCAAGTTGCAGAAGTCTCCGTTGATAGAATTCTCATAATCGCGAAATAATACGTCCTCGAACGTCGTGGGGTCAGCATGTTAATTTACGAAATGCCAACGATCGCGATGCGTTGACGTCAGCGAGTCAGTGTCCGATTTTTAGCGCGACTTACACTCGCAACATTTTTCCTGCGCTCCGCGTTATCTGCCGACTTCCGGAATTGCGAAATAACCGCTGACAAGGTCGCGTATCGGAATGTACAGTTTCCCAGAAAAACAAGGTACCGCTAATTAGACATGTAATGATATTACTACAGATACGTAAGTTTATTCTTTGCGGCTTTCTGCTTTCATTTGGATTAACCCTTTACCGATAAACGACGACTTTCAATACACGGATTTAACGTCTTTACGCGTTACACCGGCCCGTCGTACTTAAATTGATTTCGCGACCGTGAAGGGTTCGTTTGGTTGGCTTGTGCGCCTCGCAGTATCCGTGTAAGTGTCTGTGAGTGCCTACGAGTATCCGCGTGAGTATCTGGGAATACTGTGAGAATCCCTATTAATGCTGTGAGTATCCGTCTGGGAGTCCTGTGAATATCCCTATGAATGTCTGTGAGTACCTTTTAGTATCCCTATGAATGCCTGTGAGTATCTGGGAATACTGTGAGTATCCGTGTGAGTATTGTGTGAATGCCTGTGAGTATCGGATCTGTGAGTATCCGTGTTAGTATCCCTATGAATGAGAATCCCTATGAATGAGAATCCCTATGAATGTCTGTGAGTATCCGTGTGAGTATGTGGGAGTCCTGTGAATATCCCTATGAATGTCTGTGAGTACCTGTTAGTATTCCTATGAATACCTATGAGTACCTGGGAATACTGTGAGTATCCCTATTAATGCTGTGTCTGGGAGTCCTGTGAATATCCCTATGAATGTCTGTGAGTACCTTTTAGTATCCCTATGAATGCCTGTGAGTATCTGGGAATACTGTGAGTATCCGTGTCTGTATTGTGTGAATGCCTGTGAGTATCCGTGTTAGTATCGGATCTGTGAGTATCGGTGAGTACTGTGAGTATAAGTGAGTACTGCGAGTATCGGTGAGTACTGTGAGTATCCGTGAGTATCCGTGTGAGTACTGTGAGTATCCGTTTGACTGTCTGTGCGTGTCTTGTGTGGCTGAGAGTATCGATGCGAGTCTCCAATAGTCGTGAACTTTAATTATTATTATGTAGATAATACTCGAAAGAAATATGAAATTCTAACCTGCTTGCTGGCAATATTCGTTACTCCTCGCTCATAGCAACCATCGCAGTGCATAATCGTACGGACGATAACATCTCATGTTTCATGAAATTTACCTCCTCACTATTCCGTACTTTAAACGATCGTATTTTCCGCACGCAGCTGTATCAGAGAATTCTCCGCGCTTAATAGTCGAATACACTCGAACGAAGTCGCATCGAGAGCTCGAAACGCTTTTCCGAGCATATTACTATTGTTATCATCTCATTGAGGAAATTACATCTCGTTGAAATTCAAAAGATCCGAAATGTTGGCGCGCTAGAATCGCGCGCACGCGAGATACAGCCGGCACATCACTCTGCGGCGTTAGAAATTTCGTCTATAGTCGCACGTTTATTTTTATATATTTTTTTCGCTCGTCATCGGCCGAGCCGTCGGACACCGACCTCGTCAGACGTTTGCGATCTTTTGCGCTCTCTCGCGTTGTTTCGCAACGATTTTTTTTTTCGATAGCTCGAGCCGACCAACAGCGGGACGCACTTGTCACGGACGTCGTTGACACTGCGAGACGATTCAGTCGTAAGATTCTCATCCTTGACGACGGAATGGCTGCGATTGACATGAAGAGTCTGAGCGACGCCGAGGTCGAAAAATTCTTCGACTCTTTCGACACCGTTCTGACAGATTGCGACGGTAAGAAAAACATTTTATATTTTCGTATGTTTGCAAGAAAAAAAAAATGTACACACTTTTCATCGTCGATATTCTTTCGGTTTTAGGCGTTCTCTGGTTTCACACCAGCGCACTGCCCAACGCCGCCGATGTCATGAACACGTTTCGCGATCTCGGTAAAAAAGTTTTTTACGTAACGAACAACAGCACGAAGACTCGCGAGGAGTTCGGCGAGAAATGCGAAGTTTTGAATTTCGTCGCCACGCCGGAGGATATTTTGTGCACCGCGTATCTCACCGCTTGCTACCTTCGCGACATGAACTTCAAGAAGAAGGCCTACGTCATCGGCTCTACCGGTGAGTCGTGAGTAGAAAATATTAATTTTTTTTATTGCCATTTTATTTTATTTTTTTTTTCGTTCGGTTAAATGTATTTTTTTTTGCGGAGCCAGGTATAACGAAGGAGCTGGACCGAGTGGGCATCAGGCACATCGGCGTCGGTCCGGATCCCGTGCTGAACAACTCACCCTACGAGGCCTTCGAGATGGACCCTGAAGTCGGAGCAGTGATCGTCGGCTTTGACGAGCATTTTAGCTACAGGAAGATGATGAAGGCCGCTTCCTATCTGAAAGACAAAAACGTTCACTTCATAGCCACTAACACTGACGAGCGGTTTCCCACATCCGGCAGCCTGGTTATTCCCGGTGAGCTTCACGCCGACATTGTCTTACTTACGACGATTTGATATTTATTATTTTAGCATTTATTTACTTATTCATTTATTCAACGGGAATAACACTTTTACGGAAGATATAATTTATTTATTTATTTATTTTATTTTATTTACGGGGACAAGCCCCTTTGTACAATATTATTTGCACGTGTAAAGTATTTCGAATTTTACAAAAATATAACAGGAGATTTCTAATAATTTAAATTACTTAGTTTTGACTGTTTAGAAACTTTCTAAAGACTTTGTGGCATCCTTCGATACGAGCATAATATAGTATATTTATTATTTATTATTTTATACTTTAATCATTATTTATTATCTTATAATTTAATTATTTATTTATCTGTTTTTCAGGAAAACCATTTTTACATCCACATTTTATGTAATCAGTCATCTGTTATTGTAGAACCTTGATTATCTGAATCAATTGAGGCCGAGCTTAGTTTGGATTGACGATTATTTAACTAAAAATCTGCTGCTCCCGCTTTGTAAGAAATGTCAATTTTTTCTTTCCCCATCGTAAGAACCATTAAGCCTCTGCTTAGAGGTGGACGCATTGTTTATCAAAGCCAGAACGTACTTGACTACACCACTATCATGTAATCGCAAATAATATTTTATTACACTCAGTGCGAAAATTATAGTTTTACGCACTCTTCACGTGCGCAAAACCCCCATTTTGCAACTGTATAAAATACAATTTGGTACGATACTCAAGCGAAAAAACTTTGTCTGAACTCGTGTGATTCCAGCACTCGACGGAAAAAGTTTTATCGCACTAGTATCGTAAATTACTATTTTAAGCGCAAAGTGCAACATAACATCACCAGTCAGTATATCGATCCAAATTAAATTCGATCCAATATACAATAAATGGCATTGTAAAAGAATATGCAATTTCATCCTGGCTATCGACGAGAGAAAAAAAATAATAATAAGAAAATAATAAGAATAGTAATATTATTATTGTACATAAATAATTTTTTTCAGGCACGGGCAGTCTGGTTCGCTGCATAGAGACCTGCGCGGAGCGCAAGGCGGTGGTGATGGGAAAGCCGGAGACCTACGTGGCCGATATGCTGAGGAAGCATCACAAGATAGAGCCGAAGCGGACTCTGATGATCGGCGACCGGGCAAACACGGATATCCTGCTGGGTACGCGCTGCGGCTTTCAGACGCTCCTCGTGCTCTCGGGGGTGACGAGCCTGGAGGAAATCGAGCACTGGCGACAGTCGGGAAGCCACGAGCACAAGGAATGCCTGCCGAGCTACTACACCGAGGAATTGGGCGATCTTCTGCCGCATCTTCAACGATACAAGCAGGACAGGCAAAAATCGTGATTTCCCGAACGACGTTTATTATTGAATTAACCGCGTATTTATCGTCTATCTTAAAGGACTGAAAAGCGCCGCGGCGTTTATCGACCATTCGACGAGGTTCGATATACATATTAAACATAGTTATCATGAAAAAAAAGAACAAAAAAATGCTCGAGAACAAACTTACAAACCCCGTTGCAAAGTCAATTCACCGGCAGGAAAACAAAACTTTGTCACAACTATTGCCATATTTAACGATAATTATTGACTATTAAAGAGTAAGCGACGAATATTATTTTCACTGCTCGAAATGAGTCTTTTGAGTCAATGGGGCCGAACAGAAACGATACTTCTCTTTCACCTACGAGCTTTTAGTAAAAATTGCTTTAATCATTAACAATTAATCAATGATCAATGAATCAATTTTCATCAACAGATTTTTTTTATTATTGGATTTCTTGTAACACCTGAGAAAACAATCTTACGTAAAGATATCTCCAAAAATCGAATGTTACCGATTTTACCATTTTTGTCAGGTTGTCCCGCATAAAATTTTAAGTCGCGGGTGTCGAAGAATATTTTCGTACCATCCTCGTTAACGCACAACCGACAAATTTCTCCTGGCAGAACACTCGAGTTTACTAATTCAATTAATCAGTTACAATCAACAAATTAAAAAATATTTTTAATTATCTGATTTCTCACAATACGTGAGAAAACAGAATCGTACGTAAAAAGATATCGAAAATCACATGTTACCGATTTTCCAATTTTTATAAGGTCTCCTGCATAAAATGAATCACGCGACTTAATCACGGCTCTCGAGGAATTTTCCGAACGATCAGTCCTCGTTGACTCACGACCGACAAAGTCCTCCCAGGAGAACGTTCGAGTTCACACATTCCGCCGTTCCGTTTATGTATATACAAGTCAGACTGTCGAACTTAAGCTTAGAAATAACGGTTTATAGTTTCGCCCTCGTTATAAGCTCAAAGCACAAAGCGTCGCGCTTCTCGACGCTGGATACACAAATCGATTCTGTTGACAGGGTCTCGTCGAGACACGGGCTCTCATAACAAAAGCACGTGATGCGTGTTATCGATCGATCGGCGTTCACGACCAGTTATTAAGTCTCCGAACAGTTTTGTACGTTTCGTACACGTGTAACACACGCACTCCCTCGTGTTACTCAGCGTTTTATGACTAAATAAAAAAACAACACATATACTCGCATTGTATATGATCTTGTTCGCAAACAAACATTAATCGCCTCGTTCTTTAAAACGCCTTGTGTGCTCGGTCCAAAGTATCGCAAAAAAATTCCACGCAGTGCTCCGTCTTAGCTTTTCACAATAACACCCAATTTGCAATTTTCACGTGATGGAAACAAATAATTTCGTATAACAACAAAAAAAATTCCACCCAGTGCTGTCTTAGATATTTTATAATAACACCGAACTTCCAATTATCACGTGATTTTTTTTTCTTATACCAAAAAAGAAAAAAAATTCCACACCGTGTTATGTATCAGCTTTTTATAATAACCCCCAATTTGGAATTTTCACGTGACGGAAACAAACAATTTCGTATAACAAGAAAAAAAATTCTACCCAGTGCTGTCTTAGTTTTTTTATAATAACACCCAACTTGCAATTATCACGTGAAATTTTATTTTTTTCTTATAACAAAAAAGAAAAAAAAATTCCACGCCGTGTTATGTATCAGCTTTTTATAATAACCCCCAATTTGCAATTTTCACGTGACGGAAACAAACAATTTCGTATAACAAGAAAAAAAATTCTACCCAGTGCTATCTTAGATTTTTTTATATTAACACCCAACTCGCGATTTTCACGTGAAATTTTTTTTTTTATAACAAAAAAGAGAAAAAAATTCCACGCCGTGTTATGTATCAGCTTTTTATAATAACCCCCAATTTGCAATTTTCACGTTGCGAATCAGTGGCGTTCGTTCGCATGGGATCGGACAATTGCGTCCGTTGCGTAACATTGCATAAGCAAGGTCACGCGGCGGTGCGCTCCCGCTCTCGATTGTGGCACCGAGCCACATCGTGACGCTGTTTTGTGCCCGGTTTAATTCTTTCGGAAGTCTGAATCATTGATGCTGAGAGCGAGCGCGAACGTGCCCGCAGTTCACGACGATATTTCACAGTTCGCTAAGCGTCGCTCGAGCTCGCAGGATCTTTCGCGATGACGGTCAGAAGCTTGAAGTCACTCTCGAAAAATGAACTGGCAGAACTCCTGGAGTCCGTCGACGTTGTCCTGTGCGACTGTGATGGTGAGTCGCTTCGACATTGTTATTTCCGAGATTGTATGAGAACGTTTCCATGCACTTCCGGTTTGGTTGCGGGGAAACTCGGAGCGCTCAGGAATGCATAGCCGGTGCGGACCGACCGGTGGATCGATAGAAAAAAAATTGTCTCAGCGAAGATCGGTAGAGAATCGGCGATCAATTTTGCTATAGATTTTTTTTTATTTTATTTTTTATTTTTTCATTAACAATTTTATACAATCATTCCGATGTTGTATTGAGAAGGTTGCAATATTTTTTTTGTATCAACAGTTTTGTAAAATCATCTCGATGCTGTATCGAAAATCTCGCAATATTTTTTTTTAATTAACAGTTTTATAAAATCATCTCGTTGCTGTATGGGAAATGTTGCAATATTAATTTTCAATTAAGAGTTTTGTAAAATCATCTCGATGCTGTATCGGAAATGTTGCAATATTAATATTTAATCGATGATTTTATCAAATCATCGCATCATAAAACGCTGCTATTTGTTGTTGACTCGGAACCGAAGGTGTGCTCTGGCGCGAGACCGAAGTAATACCAGGATCGCCAGGAAGTGTCGAGAAGCTCAAGCAGCGTGGCAAGAAATTCTTCTACGTTACAAATAATAACGATAAGACGAGGGAGGAGCTTGCGGAAAAGTGCAAAGGACTGGGTTACAATACCTCTCCGGTATGATATACATAGATCGGTCTCTTAAGTTCATAGCGTTGACTAAAATAAGTTCTATTAAAAAAAAATTAATCACTGCAAACCGCGCATCCAGAGAATAATTTATTTTTTAATTTTTTTGACCTACAGGACGAAATTGTTTGCACCAGTTATATGGCAGCGATCTACCTGAAGGATAAGGGCTTCAAGAAAAAAGTCTACATAGTCGGCAACAATGGTATAGCGGAAGAATTGGACAACGTTGGAATATCCCATACGGGTTTAGGGGTGGGTTAATATTTTATGGCGAGCGACGAGACTCCGTCGTAGAATTCTTATTTTTCATTAGTACCGTCGGCGGTTGACTGAAAGGAAAAATCGATTTCTCTCTATTCAGCGGGACATAATGGAGGGAAACGCCATCGACGTGATTGAAAATTTCAAGCCCGATCCCGAGGTCGGCGCTGTGATAGTTGGGTTCGATACCCACTTCAGTTATCCGAAACTCGTCAAGGCTGCAACTTACGCCACCGATCCGGAGGTGCATTTCGTCGGCGCCAATCCCGATAGGGAGAGACCCTCCCCAAACGGCAATAAGTTTCCAGGTGAGTGTCGATGCAACGGAAAAATAGAAAAATTTAATTTCCCAAATGTTTCCTAATTTTTTTTTTAGACAAACTATTTGACGTACTCCGATGCTGTAATTAAAATTTTTGCTTCCTCATAGAGGAAGCTTTGTTGTATTTTTAAAAACTAAAACCCATTGTTTCTAAACTATCCTAAGTAAATTTCAGCCTTTTTTACAACGTTGTTCATTAAAAAAAAGTATTCTAAATCATTACCAATTTTTATGACCGTCACTAAAAACAAATATTCAATTTATAATATAATTTTTTAATTTTCTGTTAACTCCTTTGAATACCATAATACCATTTCTTTACTAAAATATGAAAATTTACAATTTATTCTAATTTGCATTCCGAGTCTTAGATCTAATAAAAATTGCCTCCCGACCGTGAAATGTGTCGATAAAGTTTGGAACATTACATTGCGTTACGTCATATGTTGGCCAGTGGATGAATAATTGAATCGATTAATCGATAACAGGAACCGGATGCTTTATCAGAGCGATCGAATCCGCGGCGGGAAGGAGGGCGGTCATCGTCGGGAAGCCAGAACCGTACGTGAGCGAGCACCTTATCAGAACTTACGGTCTGAATCCTGCCAGAACGCTAATGATCGGTGATAAGTAAGAGTTGAACGTTTGTTTGCAAATACTCGTCGAGATAAGATTATTATTTTGCTCCGATATGATTATCAACTTTTCCAACGTCCCGGGTTCCCATTGTTTTGTTATCGAACGCAGTTGCACCACCGATATACTTCTCGGGAAGCGATGCGGCTTCAAAACTCTGCTCGTGCTGAGCGGTTCTACACCGACACTCTATCCGATGTTTGCCGATTATTAGAAAATTGATCAAACAAAAAAACAAAATTTACAATTTACGCTCCAAATCACTAAAAAATCTCAGAAAAGTAATCATGTTTTTACTCGTAGAATTCTCCTCCTGAAAGTTTCGGTACGCAATATGAAGAGCGTGTGAAAAGCTCACTTGGTAACAAATTGCTGTTCCATTTTCTTCGAGACCATCAATATAAAAAAAATATATATATAACAAATTAAATTCCGAGGAGAGGAGCATCGTTCCGGACTTCTACACCGACACTCTATCCGATGTTTGCCGATTATTAGAAAATTGATCAAACAAAAAAACAAAATTTACAATTTAC
>JAPYZC010003376.1:0-12107 GCA_030522665.1 Ichneumoninae sp. A BG-2022a | reverse complement strand
TACTTAAAAATCTGAAAAAATTGATACGTATTCAGAAAAATAAACGAATCATTATTATTAAAAAAACATTTTTATTGCCGGGTAATTTGTTAACCAATTAATTTTTTGATGAATTTCTTAATAATATTTTGCAATTATTATTATGCAGAATTAATCTTCTCAGTACCTTTAGTACACATGATTTTTTTCAGATTTTTACACTATCAAGAAGTACTTGCAATTTTCTCTTATTGTTGTCGAACTTATGCGAAGTCAGCGCGCACCGAGACTCCCTCCTTAAATTTATAAACGCGGCACGCATACTGTTTTGCCGCCCGCCGGAATTGTACGAGCTGTCGTTGAGGCTGGCCTGTTTCACCTCGTTGGCGAGATGTTGCTGCTCGTTCTCGTGATGCTGGGCCGTGTTGTTCCGTCTAGGCTCGACGGACACGGGACCGGCGCCCCGTCCCTTCGGCTTCAAATCCGTTGTCCTGCTCGATCCCAGATTATTGTTCGAGCTCACCTTCAAGCCCCGACCACGGGCTCTGCTCGCTGCCAGGCTAACCGACTCCTGCACCTGTCGCTTTTTCGGATCCTTGGCGTCTCTCGGCAGTGACTTCGCGACCATCGGCTTATCGGCGTTGCTGCCGCCGGCATTCCTGTTGGGACTCGAGTTTTGATTCCAACTCTTCGACTCCTTCTTCCATGCGGGATTGGTCGGTTCGTTCGGCGCTCTATTTTCGTTCCTGTAAATATATATTCATAAAAAAAGTGCAGTGTTGCATATAAAAATGGATAAGCGATAATCCATAATCGACTGATTCTTTCTTTTGATTTTTTGCACTGGTTTTTTTCGAATAAAATTATAATAACGATTGACCGCAACAGCCGGCCCACTTCGACTCAAATCTTAACATTTTTTGTATACGATACATGATTTTTCAGCATTGCTTTAGACTTTTTAATTGTGGCGAGTATTACGTTCACTTTTTTAAATCAAATGATTATAAATGATTTCTAAAAAACTAATAAAAAATTTCAGAGCTTTTGAGAGTTAGTTCAGTCATATAAAAATCGTCGGATCGACTCAAGATGTGAAGGGTTAGACCCAGGTCGAAATGTTAAGGAATGCCCCATATACAAATAAATATATAGACTTTTAAAAAAAGTAGAGCATAAAAGCTAATCGTTTGGCAGGCTAGCCATACTCACGTATGGGTACCGCTATCGGCACTCCCGGTTTGCGCCTTGTGGTTATCTTGTTGCGGCTGGAGAGGCGGAAAGTTTTGTTGTTTAGTCTGCGACTTGTTCTTATTGGTGTACCAGGCGGAGGAAATAACCGGTTCATCCACGGACTCGGCCGACACGTCCTGGAAAAGTTGCACGTATTTTTTCGACCGTCGGAACCTGCCCCGTCGGAAACGAGGCCAATCGGCCGCTCTTCTACGTTATCAAACTTATCGCTCGATCCCGCTTCTTTTAGACGCTTACCTTGTTACTGCCAGCGAGAGCTGGAAACTCTTCGCCGCTTCTGTTCGTTCTTCTGCCGGGATTCTTTCCTCCCGTCACACTCGCCGCCGTCTTGCCGTAGGCATCCTCGTCCTCCCAATTGCGAGTATATTTGTTTGGTCCGCGTCTGGCAACACACGATATTCGAATATAAAATATTATCATTATGATGACACTGATCATATTTATTTACAAATTTCTACTTTCTCCGTGTAGAATACCATTTAATTTTATGGAAATCGCACTTTTACAAAATTACTGATACATATATAAAATATAACACATAAAGTATTTTATTTTTAGTTTTTTATTTTGTACTGTGCATTTTATATTTCGTACTTTATATTTTATTTATTTCCTTATTAATCAACGGAAAATGCCCTTTTGCACATAGAAAGTCTTTACAATTTGATATAACTAGTCTTTAAAATAGTCTTAATTATGAAGACTATAAGTAGTCTTAAGAACTTGATAAAAATATGAAGAAATACATATTAAAATTACGTTTAGCATTTAGGGAGAGGTCAGTCGTCCGTAGACTTACAGGTCGCGCAAATGGCATTGAAGGGTTTGACTTTGATGGCTCTCTGGGGGCGTTTAAAAGGGTGCCAAGCCGAATTGTGCTGAACTTACTAATAACCATACTCTTCGTGTGATCCACTATATGATTTAGATTCGATAATGATGAGACATTCTATTTGCAGCGTGCAGTGCACAACCGATACCAAAAATGTTTCTTGATGTTGGTGGGTTTCTTAATTATACAATTTACGCATTGTACTCATTAAATAAAACAGGTTGCATTTTATCTTTCGTAAAGGGGTTTATCGCGTCGATAAATAAATAAACAAATAACTAAATACAAATATAGGCGTCGTGGATATTTAGTTATAAGATAAAAGTGATATAGAATTAAGGAGAAAAAAATAAAAATAGGAACAAAAAATGTTTTTTACCGGTTAAATAACATATTTTTGTATTCAGGTCTTGGCCTAAGTTATAAATTATATGTAAAAGAAAATAACGTATAGGAGAAATTCGTTTAATAAAAAAAACAATTAAAATAAAAATCAACACATAAATTTTATATTTTATATTCATATTGTGTAAATACAATAGCATTGTAAATATCTTACCCGTATCGCCTTCTTCTTCTGGCTCTGGGAGGTCCCTCCTCGTTCCTAATATCGTACCCATAGACCGCTATGAGTTCCTCGTGACTCTTAGGAGCCTGTTCGTCGTCGTTGTATCTGTCATGGTTCCACCTATCCTCCTTGTCCTTCCAGACCTTCTTCTCCTTAGTTTCCCTCTCGGGCGGAGGTTCCGCAGTGCTCTCGCCCGTCTCTTCGCTGGTCCTATCGTCGTGTTCGTAAAAAGTTCCGCGCTTCGGGATGTACTGCGGATTGCGCCGATCCTCGTCGTCGTCCAGCTTTCTCTGCGGCTTGTCCTCCTCCTGACCGTCGCCGCTCTCCCGTTCTCCGCCATCCTGAGATCCGGCTTCGGACTCTGCGTCGCTGCCTGCTGTATCGTACTCCGAGTCGTGACGAGCGTCGGTCTGTTCACTGCTCTGCAAATTCAAAAGAAGAGATGTAAAAAGAAAAAAAATAATAATAATAATAAAGAAATTATGTCTCTCGCAAACAAAAATTTCTGTGATTAAATAGAAGTCGAAAAAAAAAAAAAAAAATGTATGCTCCATAAACTCCTTCAGTATTTTTTGACCTCCCAACATGATAAAAATCGGGAACTAAAGCAGTGTGTGTTTCATTACGAATCGGGTGCGATGATAGCCGCCGTTTCGTTGCGCGATTAATCGTCCGATGCGCGATTGCGGCGGCGAGCCTTTGTCGTCGCGCCAGCTCAGGAGAGACATTTTGCCACCCGAGAATCCCGAGTATATTTATCGGCGGTAATTATCGCGCGGGTCGTCGAGGTATGCGAGGTGTTCGGCGACGTTCTCGGCGAAACTGCAAGACATTCGCCGGTCGGTCGATCGAACGAGTGCGAGTCGACGAGCGGGTAGGGACATTATAACCTGCTCGTTCGCTGTAAATCGACAAAAGGAACGCGAGCGCGAGGATTAATAACCGCGAGGACATTCTCTCGCCGGCGAGTGGAGGGACGCGAGTGTTTCCTCTATCGCGATCTTTCCTCCTCGCCTGCTCCAATTTCCGGGGCGATAAAACGCGATCGAAATACGGTAAATTGTTGATCGACCCAGTTTATGCGTGACCATTCGCCCGTTCACCGTGTCGCGCCGCCTTGATCGGAGAGGCGAGAAACTGGGATAAGCCGGATTGCGTGCACGGGCCTCGATCCTGCCCGATCGCACACACCGGCTCAATCGCCCGTCCCGGTCGCTTACCTGGGTCTCCTTCGTCGCATTCAGCTCGTCGTAAGAGTCCGAGAGATCGTCGGATCCGCCCGATTGTTTTCGACGTCGTCTTGTATCGGACATTGTTCGAACCTATCTTGCGGGCAGCGGCGCGTTCCGGAAGATACTAGTTTCGTACTCGAGAGGGAGAGAGAGAGTTCCTTCTCCCCGACCGTACGTTCCGACTGTGTTCTCCTCGATCGCTCGGGGGGGCGGCCTTTCCTCCTCGCCCTCGACGTTGCTCGACGCGCAACGGACCACAACAGACTAGTCGACTCCGCGGGCCAGCGTCGCGACTCGTCACTCCGCGAATCTTGACCCACGAATCTCCGGTGGCCAACCCGCTCTCGACGTGTCTCGCCGCAGTTAGGTTTAACTACCGTAACCCGAAAGCCCAACGACGAAGCTTAGTTTCGCGAAGATCCGACAATCGCGAGAATCTTTTTACGATCCAAAAAACATGTTTTTTTTTTTTCGTCGAAAGTTACCGATTGTAATACCGATGCCCAATAATGCGAGGGCGATCGCTCCGATATTCGTTCGTCGGAGCGCGAGGGAGCGTAGTTCAGTCGGCTGCCAACCTTAGCCGACGAATAACGGAGAGACCGCTCGTCGCACACCGCGCGACGACTAGCCCAAGTCGATGTCGTCGGATAGGACCGTGTGCGTGAAACGACGGGGCGCCACGGCGCCGGCCTCTCTCCTTTCGTTGGGTAATGTAGAGGTGACCGAAAGCGGAATCTATATTATGACCAACCTCGCCCAACGCAAAGTTTCTAGCACAGTTCGGTTCGCAAATCGTTTCCGTACAAGAGACACGATATATGTGCCTGAATGCCATTTCCGTCTGACGTCCTCGGAGACGAATGCATATTAGATTCAACAAATTAAATAGTATGATGTTTATTGACAATTACAATTCATAAAACCCGACGGATAAACGTTCTACACTCGCCACCTAGTAACCCGTCCTGACTGAATGTTATAACAATCTTTGAGTCTTCCGCCAAGGAGCCGTTATCAATCCCAGGTAGCACAAAAAAATTAGCTATCAGGAAGTGATCTAAATGGGTTACATATGTCCGTCCCGATGGTAACTATAAGCTACCCTACGTCCAAAAGTTAACTTTTTTGATGAGAGGTAACTTTCGGATACCGTCCAGCCGTACATATGTAACCCATTTCGATCACTTTCTGAGAACTAATTTTTTTGTGCCACCTGGGATCCAAAGGGATTTCAAACGATACTGGCCTAAATGATAAGGGTAATTTACCGACGCTCGAAAGTTCGAGCGATCGGCAATACAGGATTCATGTCGGCTCCTTCGCGGGAGATTCAAAGATTGTTATAACATTCAGTCAGAACGGGTTACTAAGTGGTGAGTGTAAAACGTTTATCCGTCGAGTTTTATATATTATTGTCAATAAACATCGCACTATTTTATTTTCTGACTTATGCCTTCGACTCGGAGAATGCACAAAGAAAATTGCACATTCAAGCACATATATCGTGTCTCATTTAAGGAAACGATTTGGGAGCCGTAGTGTGCTAGAAACTTTGCGTTGGGCGAGGTTGGTCATGATATAGGTTCCTCATTCGGCCACCTATATGTTACCCCTTTCGTAACACCGATTTGAGCACCGTTTTTACCGTTCGATTATTCCCTTTTGCTCGATGCGGCGTGTATGTCGTATTATGAAATTTATGTAACTTTGACACCGACAGACTGAGAGAGGACTGCGTTTGGGCCTAAAAACGATATTGGAATATTCCTCGTCAGGTAGGTTGACGGTTGGACGGGCGGAGAGACGGGACTCGATACGAGGCGGAACGGGAGTTGCTTCGATCTTTCATGGACTTCACGAAAACGTGAGATCGCGGGACGTTTGAAATAAATAAATAAAGTTGCGTTTGTCATTGGCGCAGTGCAGGGACGAGCATGGGCTCCGGTCAAAGTGCCCGCAAGCTGACCATCACCAACGATGAGGAGCTCGGAGTTATTCACATCTCGAACGGAGTAGCGCAACGTCTCGCTCAGGGTGTCGCTAGTCAGAAGGCCGTGGGACACGCCGACGGGCCCGTCGCGAGCGTCGCCGGACAGTGGGAATCCAGTCCTATCCAACAACAGGCCAGCCCGCCGCCGCAGGTGCAATACGCTGCGCCTACCTATAGTCCTGCGCATATACATCCGGAGTACACAATATCCGCTCTTAAGATGCAACAGCAGAAGGAAGAGGAGCTCGGCAATCAGAATCTGTACTGGCAGAAACGCATGGAGAACCTGAAGAACAGCCACGCCAGGGTAGATCGGATTCTCGAGGAGGAGTACAAACGGGCCGTGGATCAAGTCGCTAGTGTTCAAGGTGAGATCGCTCTTTCGCTTTTCTTCAGCCAGCTGATTTTTGGGTACGCCCGAGTCGGAATGACGGATGCTCCATTTTTTTAATATATTTTTTTCACAGACACTCTTTTTGACCCATTTTTGGTTCAACTTCAATTTAGTTCTGTGCTTCGACACTTGTTGACAACTGACTTGTTATATTTACTATTATTCTTATACTTCACGATAAACCAATTTAAGAACGTGTTAGATGCACACGTGTTCGCGTGAAGATAGAGTGCGATTTATATTACTAGATGGAGAGTTTATAAGTTATAAACTTACTTTCTGTAAATTGAAATAATAATAATAGTTATCATTATTATACTTTGTTCCTGGCATAATGTTGGTTACTTAAGTTGTAATGTGCTTACCTTTTTCCTTGCTTGGCTTTATGTCTGTTATTCGGGCCAGAGCCAAGATAATGGACGTTGCTCCAGTTTTTAAATATTTATTTATTTATTTATTGCCAGTTTAACTTCAATTTGACTCTATGCCTTGACACTTGTATAATCGACACCCGACTTATTGTATTTATTATTATTCTAGTCATAATATTACTTATTTAAGTTTTTTTTTTTTTTTTTATATAGTGGAAACACTTGCATTACTTTTTTTTATCTAAAACCATGCACCTAATGAATCTGTCTATCCCTGTCTGCCTATCCATTCTAAAGATAAGAGATTAACGTTTCCAGTTTAAATTCGATATAGCTCCGTGCCTTCAAACTGGTATACTCGACACCTGACTCATGATATTTATTAGCAGTAGTAAAATTGCATTTATTGACAATCTGATGTAGTTTACACAATATCTTGTACACCTCTCTATGTACTAGTTACAACGTTCACATAGACTTTGTCAATGGGTCATCGACCAGAGTCCTTCAGCTCTACATTTATTATTATTCATGAGCTTTATTTTTGTCATAATATTTCTTGCTTAAGTTGCAATGTTCTTACCTTCTTTTTTTTATATACTTTAAAGATTCGCCTTGCCTTTTTTGCTCTGGCACCCGCAATGATTTATCCCACGATTTAATGAATTTATTCATCCATTTCAAACAATGGATGGTTTTAACTTTTTTTTTCATTTCTCATTACAGGTAAGAAGAAGATAGACATAAATTCCGTTGTACCGCCGTGTATCGAGAACAAAGACAAGGTTCTCCAATGTTACCAAGACCATCCAAGAGAGATCCTCAAGTGTTCGAGTTTGGTGGAGGAATTTAGTAACTGCGTGGATCAGCGGCGCGCCGGTCTCATAGCCGCGCGTTGCTAGTACGATGCTTGAAGGATAATATATGGGTAAAAAAAAAAACCAAAATTAAACAAATTTACGTTCCTTCGTCGCAATAAACTATCTAGTCGACGATCGATAACGGAAACTACGCAGTGATGTATAGGGAGAAATATGTTTATTTTAACGTCCGTTCGACGATTGGGCCCCTCCTCGTTTATCGTCAAATCCCAGATGCAGATCCGGATTTTAGATGAATGAATGCTCCGCAAAATAAAATAAAAAATGTACAGCAACTTATAATAAATGTTTAATTGTTGTATATTAATTATACTGTACTCACACGACGTCGATGAAGTATAATCGGCATGGATGAAGCTACGAAATATGATAAATATAAGTTTTATTTAACTTGTTACAATCAAGATTTGGTTCACATGCACAAATGTCCGAATTTGAATATCGTAAGCCTACGAGTATTGCATTATTTTATTTTTTTCGAATTCGCACGGACCAGCGACATCGAGCTAGACCGAAATAAGTAAAAAAAGGAGGCTTCCCATCCGACTCGTATTCTCGTTCGTTCGGAATGTTGGTATTTTAAGATGCAGCATGGTAACGATCTATTTTCGTTGTGCCGCACGGTGAGATAAACCGAACCGCAACAGTTGCCGAGCGCAGAAATCTCGCAAATTTTTATTAATCCATGAATTATGTGTTTCGGTGATATATATATATATATATATTGTTCGACCCTACACTTCACACGCGGGTATAATATCCTCAGCGGTGGCCGGTATGAAAAATGAAACAGATGATGCTAGAAGAAACTTAATAACGAAACTAAAGAACACAAGAAAAAAAAATCACCACCCTCATAATTGCCTTAAGAAGCTAGTGCAACATAATTAATCGAGTTAAAAACGATGAGGCTTGAAGGAATAACATTGGTATAGGAATTGGATGGAAAGGGTATACGCGGAAAGGGGAACGCTTTATAATAATAAAGCGAACTTTTTTTTTAGTCGCTCTTCTTGTCGCTGCTCGACGATTTCAGGAGTTTCGAGTGTTCCTCGTTCAATCGATCGTACTCCTCGATAAGAGAATTCGCCTGTGACTTAACGGCCTCCTTGTCCTTCTTCTCTTTAGTGAGCTCGCTCTCCAGTTCCTTGTTCTTCTTCTCCAGCTCCGCGATGCGGCTCTTTAGCTCCGAAGCGACTTTGTCGTGAGCCTCGTTCGAATCGTTCTGCGCGCTCTCGCCCGCCGATTTCTGGGATATCAGACTCTTCGCGGTGGTCGTCGCGGACTGCGCTTGCCGCAGAGCCGCTTCGCTCTGGGCCAACAGGGTGGCCTGAGTGGATATGAGGATTACCAGTCGTCTTATCACCAAGCTGAGAAACAGCGCGAATCCCGAAATGTAGAAGTTCCTCTGAGCCCTGAACAGTCTCATGTTGCCTGGAAAATTACGAAACGCAACGGAACTATTGCAATCAATCGCATCGCGAGATTCTCCACCGATTCATCGGGTGGTCGGAAAGCAAATTGTTACCTTGCATCTCAAGATTCAAATGCTGGTGTTCTCCGGTTTCGACCGTCGAGTATTTGCGCATCTCCCTGATGGCGTCCAACAGAAAGAGGACGAGAATCGCGAGAAGCACCAGGAAGTATACAGAGGCCTGATTGCTCAGACTTTGAAGAAAACGCGATTTGAAGAGCTTTTGCCATCTCTTTGGCGACGCCACGGGCAGCACAAGCAACAGCACTACAAATACTTCTACGTAGAGAAAGGACGCGATGAGCGTCCACTGAAGACTCATTTTTGTAGCGATGGATTTTCTGGTTCAATAATCTGTAACAGAGACAGTTGGGTGAGCTTTTACTTATGTGCTACGTACATCAGCGTCTGAGCAAAATCTTTCCCCCCCTCCTATCCCCTTTGAACCAGTATATATATGGTAAGAAAACTGAACTCAGTAAGTGGTAAATGCAGAGCACATGGAAGGGGCAGCCGAAACAGAAAACAAAATGACGATAGAGATGTAGTGAGTAAAAGAAAATATTTTTAAAAACACGTTGGACGCAATGGAGCAAAGAAAAATTAATGTGAAAAAAATAAATTAAAGTATAAATTCGTAATGCGGGAACATAAAAGAGCATAATGCAACAAGAAAAGAAAAAAATTGCAAATGCAAAGAATATGAAAGGATAATTGATAATAAGAGATACGGAGTGAACAGAAATCTTTTTTAAAAAACACGACTCATGCAATGCGGCAAAAACAATTAATGTGAAAAAAAAAAAAAATCGCACGGCGAATCGTCAATGCGGAGAACCTGAGACAGGACAATGCGGCAAAAAAAGAAAACAAAATCATGACAAAGATAAAGATCGAGTAAACGAAAATGTCAAAAGAAACGAGACAGATATGTAACGACGCAAAAAAATGCGCATGAAAAAAAAAAATACTATAAATCGAACTAAGATGGATCTCTTGGTACAATGTTTTTTTTTTCTGCCATTCCATTTACCGGCTAGGCTAGAATAAGACTGGGGTTAGCTCGGATATATTTTAAGCCACGTATACACAGTGACGTACAAAAAGGATGTCAATTATAGACAGTTATTCGCACAATTATTCGCAACGATTACTGAAGACGAGCCGCGCCGAAAGGCTCGAATGTTTCGATCCGCAAGTCCGGCTTCGTCATAAAATAAGGACACGGAAAGGAAAGTAGTACAAAAGTATTACAGAAAAAAATAATGATGTGCGAGCCTCACCGTAATAATTTCGCGGACGCTGCCGCATGTAGATTGGATGACTTAGGCTCTAATCTTGATTCTCGGCGATCGCGGTTGTCGCAGCGCTCGTAGGCACTCCACCAGCTCGTAGGTAGACACGGTTCAAAGTGCGAGTAACGATGAAAAATTTATAAATAAGTTCCGTTGGCTGACGTCATGATGAAACATTTTTTTTCAGTTTGGACCACAACCTTGCGTGGGGATAAGTATCGTTGATACCGTACAGTCCAAAACGAAAACGCGCTATCGAACGTTCGCATCTGCGTTCCGCGAATGACACTTGCTTATTCGCGCGGATTCGACCAATAGATTTTTCGCGCCTTCATGCGAACGCACTTAAGCCGATAATGGCGCACCGGTAATCAACGTAAACTTTCCGCTCCCGCTGTACCCGATGAAACACGCCGAGTACGTGTATTAATTGCCATGCGACACGTTAATCTGTCCTGTGCGACCGGTGACTGTGACAACCCGGTGTCGTGTGCGACGCGCACTAGCTATAGATTTCCAATCTCGTCGATACTCTTGAACAACCTCTGCGTCATTGCAAACTCTTTATCCCCGATCGCCTAACGTGTCGATACAACGTGTAAGCGCTGGAAGTGAATTGTTCGTCTCATATTTAAAAACCCAATTCACGAGACTCTCGATAAAAACAAAGCATACGGCATCGGACTTTCGAGGAAGTTTTGTCACCGACGTTCTCGGATCTTCAGAGGTTCGCATATAAACAACTTACTCGAGCATAACCAAATAAAATACGCGTTTGACGCGAGCTGAGTATCTACCGTCCCCGTGTGAATTCTCCCGCTTTGATCGACGATCCGATCAATGCTACCAATCCTCGAGAGTCGCTCGCTCTCGACGTACAGCAGCGGCGCCACGCGCCGCCGCACCGAACTATCAAAACTTTGTGTTTTCGTTTGCGAAGACATTTTGCTAGTTCGACTTGGTCTTCCGGCTCTCTGCCGTCTCCATGTTCTCTGGGTATGCAGAGGGAGCCATATTTTTTTCTAATATATCAGTTAGGCGAAAAGCGCGTAGTACACGCACACACTGCAACCTCAGATACACACCGCATAATCCTACATACAGGATACGCGGTACGGGCCTTTCTTTTATAGACAAAAAAAACTGTTGCGGTAACAATTAAAATCGGGTCGAAGCCCTCCCGATGTTGTTGAATTCGTTTGGGCGGCGGCGAGAACGTCGGCAATAATAGTTAGCAGTGGCGGTGCAGCGAGCACACACAGTAGGTGAGATTGTGTTCAAAAGGAGGTTTCCTTTTTTTTCTCGTGTGTCGCGCGGGCTCGTGACTGGTGTTGGAGTGCTTGGTTCGTCGGGATACACAGGCGAGCGCAAACGTTTCCGCAGAAGCATACGCGACGACTTTCGGACGTGTGGCTTACGCTTGCGGATCGGAGAGAGAGAGAGAGAGAGAGAAAGCCACAGAGAGAGCGAGAGAGCATTAACTGTTGCGGGCAAACCTGACGAGCCGTCAGTCGTTTGGACGCTACGAACGAGCAGGTGTTAACAGTCGCCGACACGGCTTTGGTTAACTCCACACACGAAAACGTTCGGCTTAACGCAGCTGCGTAGTGTAACGTAACGTAACGTAAATACACTCGGGGGCTCGGTCGATCGCTCCTCGTTACGGGAGGCTGATCTCGTCTACGAGCGTAATACATAAATGGGTGATAATGTGACGGGATGCATCGACGACGGTGGATTTCACGGTTGATTCTCGAAGCTGCCAGTATCTCGTGGTCCGTCGTGCGGGCAGTATAGTTACTCGAGCCATTGGTGCGAGTAAGTAAAAAAAAAA
>JAPYZC010003375.1:0-12273 GCA_030522665.1 Ichneumoninae sp. A BG-2022a | reverse complement strand
GTCGAATTTAATGCGGGGCAGCTCGGCGCGGCAACGAGACGAACAACGTACGAAGCTGCCCGTACACTCCCGAACCTCTGAGAGAGTACACTGCGCATGCCTCCCCGGACTTCGTGACGAAGGCGCCAACGGTTTTACCCCCACCGCTACCGCTGTTTGTCGCAATTAACGAAATTTTATTTTGATTCGATTATCAGAACTAGCGAGGAAATAATAAATTAAACGTGAAAATCTATTGTTTCTTTGATTATCTGGCAATATTCCAATAATTTGATAATAATGATATCGCAATTATTAACTATTGAATAATAATGAGATCGCAATAATAACCTACTGAATAATTATCCTCACTCAATCCTACCCAATTGCCGCAACATGTTTAACTATAGTTCATCCCGATGGGATGAACCTATAGTTCATCCCATCGACCTTCGTCGGGGCGTTCGGAGCCGAGTACGGCTGCACTTCTAACGCCGGCCCTCCTCCTTTCCTAGTATCTCGCCGGCTCCCGTGCTTCCAAGAAGTTGGAGTAAACACAACTTCTCCTCACGCGCTAGTGCTTGCTCAAGCGGAGAAAGTCTGGACAAAGGAAAAAAATATCTCTATTCCTTTTGCGCTCGCCCTACTCGACAATCCTATGGTTTTTACTACTGACAAATTTTCTTTTTTTTCTCTATCGAATCTCTCCCTATACGATCTGAAGCCTCATATTTTCGTTATTTTTTTTTATACCTAGCGCAAAATGTTCGTTCTATTAGACGATTGGCGATAATTATTTCACTCGTTTCATGAAAACAACAAAGACGCGCCTGCCAAGGATCGCGATGTTTCTTTTTTCGCCAATATTTTTTTCCCGAACTTACGTTTGATACATTCTTCTGATTATCAGTTATTTGCCAAAAGGGTTATTTAATCCCGCAGAGAATATTTTCTACTTAATTTCAAGTTTAATTTGCTCAAGTAATAGATAAAATATACGATTTCTCGTTAAGCAATAAGAGTAGGGAAAGGATCATCGTGTCGCGCGGTTCGTACTATTTTGTACGTTCGCGTAACAATTTAATGAACATTTGTGTCTGCAAACGTAGACATACTTACCGAGCTCCGTCGAGCAAATCGAACATGATCCTATCGTCCCGTCGATATTCCATCCGTTACGATCTTCGTTCGAACCTTCGACGAGCGAACGAGCTCCGTGTCCGCCGCAATCGCCGCAATCTCCATCTGCGGCCATCTTGAATTCGTCGCAGCTTACGAAAAACCGCGGCAATTTCGAATAAGTCAACGCCATAACCATTCGCTTTTACACCCATATTTACGTCCGCGCATTGCACACTATCAGCAATATCGATCGTAATTCCTATTATAAATTCTTTTTTTTTTGAGGAAGGGGGATTACAGAAAGCATCGATGCCGACGGAGCTACAATCATTCCCATCTCGTAAGGTTGTACAGTTTATAGTTCATTATTAAGGGCATGTGGTACAGACTCAGTCGGTAACACGTCGTCTTCCCAGTTTTCTCCAAAACGATTGATACGACGAGTAAAAGCAAATTAGGTTTTCATACTTATATGTATTGACTACAAAAAACGAATTTGATTTTGGTCGAAATCAACCATCACGGAGAAAATAGAGAAAGCGATTTGTTACCATCGGAGCATCGATACGTATGTATCACATGCCCTTAAACATCAGAGCAGCTTTCGATTTGGCGTTTTTTCGTTATTATAACGTGACTGCGCATGCGCACCATCATTATAACGGTAAATCGAAAGCACCTCAGGAAATTATAAATTGTAGTAAACTGTTCCGGCATCCAACGATCTTCAAACGTTCCCATTGGTAAGATTATTCACCGATAGTTGCGCTGTTGCTCGTCGTAAATGGCAGTTGAAAGTTTAAACTCAACCGACCAATGAGGCGCTCGCATGTGCTCCGCTCGCACTGTCGATTTGCATTTGTAAACAAAGCTCGACGTCCCAGGCTGTCTCAGGCCGGTCGGTCAGTTTTGTCAGTTTCATTAGACGATCGAACAGTTTATTTTCAATTTAGTCGTGACAAACAAAGTGGTGCACAGAGGATGTTCGAGAAACTTAAATAATTTGTTCGAGTCGTCCACTCCGCGACGTTCATCCGAGCAGCCCGCGAAGAAAAAAGTCGATTTTCGGGACCGATGAATCCCTAGAGCGAAGTTCGTTTTAATGTGCTCCCTTCTGATTCATATCTTTCGAAAAGATTTTTTTATGCAATTTCAATTAATTTAATTCTTTTATTCATTTATTGGCAGACGAGAAGCGAGTCCTTTTCACTTTTTAATTAACGTCATAAATCTTTTATTTTATTTTAATAAAGAGAAACAAAATAGCAAAAATTTCACCCTTTGTGCTTTAAGAAAACATTTAATTGAAGTAGAAAACTATCCTTAACTAGTTGGTTACTCGAAGCAAAGAATTTTGGTTAATTAATTTTTTCTGCAGGACGATGAGCGACGAGAACAAATGCTTCGCCAGGCCCAAAGTTCGTTTCTCGCGATCTGCAGAGAGCCCGGATGAAACGCATGAGCCCAGAGCTTTCGACAAGCCCAAGATCAGAAGCATGGTCGACTTCAAGCCTGCCGTTACGATCCTGAAACCTCTGTCCTCCCGAAGAGACACGGAGACACGTTCTAGTCCGGACACAGCAAGTTCGAGATATTCCGCAGGAGATGCGCCGAACGACCTTCGTCTCTGTCCGCAACAAACAACTTCCGGATCGGCTCCCTGCTTGACGGAGATCATCCTCACTCCGGACAATCGATCGTCCAAAGTCAGGAGTCTGTCGAACAAGAGGGAGACGTTGGAAAAAATTGCAGGAAATTTGCCGAAGGACGATTCCGGCTCGAGGAAAGAAAAATCTGCTGGAAAATCGGCTTCCTCAGTTTCAGACAAATCTTCGGAGCGAAGGTCCGGAGAAGCGAGCGCTGGACGCGGCGGTTCGCGAACGAAATTATCCGACAATCGTTTGGGCAAGGAAAATATCGCTGGTTCGAGAGAGTCGAAGGAAAATGTTCCCGGAGCGCCACAAAACACGCCGAGGACGCGGAGCGACACGGAGAGGAAGAGCGCTCCGATCTGCGCGGCGAAGCCGGTGGCGACGAGAAAATTCGAGACGGCGAATAAATCGCGGGGAGACGCTCGGAAGAGTGTTAGAACGAAGCTCGCGCCGGTAGGACTGATGCCTTGCATGAAAGCCGCGAAAGCTCGTCGCGCGACCGTTCCCACGAGGAAAACGATCCTCCGGGACGCGACGGCCGCACCGTCGCGGGTTTACGTCGGTCCCGGCTTGACGAGGCCGAGATCGCTCGAGCCGGAAGCTCGGCCGGCCAAGGAGAAGCTCAGATCTCGGTCGGAGATCCTCTCGGGCGACAAGCTCGGCCGACCGGAATACAATTCCATCGTGAACACGATGAAACTGTTGAGGGACGCTCGCGAAGAAACCGTGGCCAGGGATGTGGAACACTTGCCAGCCGTTTATCGGAGGCTCGTTAACGGAAAGGTAAATTCCGATTTGAAAAAATTGAAAATTTGTACTGCTCTACCCTACTAATATCTTCGGTGTATGGCTTTTGATAATGCGATAAATATTTTTGCGTTGCACTAAATAGGGAACATACATCCATAATAGTTTATTCATGTCGAATTTTTTAGTCAAAGAGATATTTTTCCGCAAAGTTGAACATTTCACAAAACTCAGACTACTCAACCGATTTTTACCAAATTCAAGAGCGAAAATTATTTGACGTTTGAGCAAAATTTGCGCGAAGTAGTGAAAAGTCAAAGATCTCATGAAATATGAACGAATGTTTCAATTATGACGTAATTTGTAAGAAACAGACGAATCTAATTACTGTAAGCCATTCGTGAATTATAGACGGTTGAATGTTACAGGCCTGATAAACACACGTACACATCCATTCGGACATTTTTTGTAAATCTAATTTTTAGACGTTTCGGTAATTCTGAATATGTTTACATGAAAATCTCGAAACAAAAAGACATTTCCATGAAAACAAAGCTTCCTCTACGAGGAAGTAATAAAAAGACAATACATCGCGCATTAAAGTTGAAGATAATTTTTTGTTTTAATTTCAATTGTGTGAAGAATAAACGTTGCCTTGTGTTTGTTCAGGTTTCGAGCGCCCTGGATTTCGGTGCTAACGAGGCGATCTACCGAGACCTCGTTGATCTGAGCATCGACGAGAAACAATTGCCGTCGAGGGTAACGCGCAGCAAAGACCCGGAGCCCCGTCAGCGGGACTTAGTACCCAATCTATCGGATTTTTTCGTACCTACGAACGACGAGGAGTTTAGAAAGGCTGTTATCGTTCGACCTCCCAGTCCCCGTGTCCTCGATATCTGGAATCCTTACAAAGTAAGCGATCGAATATTCTCTTGGAAAAATAGTCTCGATCACGAAGTCTGACGAATCCTGCCACGATCTCTCACGAGTTCCGATCCATTCACGCTTCTCACCAGTCTCGTTATCAATTTCGTACAACATACAACTTTTTTTTTGTTTTGTTTTCGTTTTTACTATTTTTTTTATCTCAGATTATACAATAACAATTATTATCAGAGCATCGGTGACTATTATCGTTAAAAGAATATTTACACAGCGTCTGTAGTTAATTCGAATGATTGAGAATCGTTCACCGATTAACTCGCGAAAGGATTGAGCTCCTCGTTGTAATCGTTTTTGTTCTCGTCGCCGAGGACACTTTTGCCGACCTCCTCGGCCTCTTCGGCGAAAGGATTCATCTTTTCGTCGTACTCGAAAGGATTCGTCGGTACGATGGGAGTTCTCGGTGGTACGAAACTCTTGTGAGCCGGCGACGACTTTGGACTAGGGTTGTTGACTATTCTCGCCTCTCTTATCGGCACCGGCGAAGCCTTTCGCGAGCTCGTTCGTGGCGTCGACAGGCCACTTCCGGTACCCGAAATGTTAGCCTCCAGTGAGGACGAGTAGATATCGGCTTTTGGAAAGTTTCTCGTACGATCGTCCAATATCGCTACCGATCCAGTGATGTAATTGTCGCCTCCCGGTTTTCTACCTTCGGATTTAACTGCAAAAGAGAAATCGTGGTCACTATTAAAAAAAAATCGAAAGGGCTGTTTTAATAGTTGATTAAGAATTTTAGGTAATTTTCGAACGAACATATTGAATTCGCAATTTCTAATTATCCAAGTCTTATTTCGAATTACCAATCAATACTGGTCGAACGATAGAATTTTCGAACGATTGCATTGATTTTGCAATTTTTGATTATCCCATTCTTATTTTCAATTACCGATCAATCGTAGAAGATCAATTGAATTTTCGAACGACCGTTTTGAATTCGCGATTTCTAGTTATCCAATTCTTATTTCAAATTAGCGATCAATCGTAGTCGATCGGTAATGATTATTACCTAGAGTAGTGTTGCGTCCCTCGGTCAGTCTTATCTTCGCCTCCGCCCCTGGGCCGTAAGCGTTGTAATTGGGCTTTTGTTCCTGAAACATCGCGATACTCTGTGCCATCACCATTGCACCGGCGGATCCAAGGGTTTGCTGAACCGGTGCGGTGGTTGGTTTGTCCGCATCGGTGATGACCATTAATTTCTTGAAAACTCCGCGACCGAAGTAGTCAGCCACGAGTGAGAAAGGATCTTCGGCTCGATCGAGGAGACTGTGAAAAGTCTCGTGTAGATCTCTGGACTGTTCCTGAGCCCGTATTATATCCAGAAGTTTTTTGTTGTTGGGCAGGCAGGCCGGACACTCGTTCTCGTTTTCTGAGAAACTCTGGAAACAGCTGGAACGAAGTACCGAAATTTTATTATTAATCGCAATTCAGTTGTTAGCTCGTCACGAACGGGGACTTTGTTGCTAGGAGCCAATCGTTCGTTCATAACGCTATGGCCGTTTGTAATCAATTTTTTGTCTGGACTATCGATGACTCGACACTTTACAGGTATGATGAATTTTTATTTTTAAAAAGTTCACCACTTTTTTCTTCCTATTCAAAGTGTTCGACGATAACTCCAGGCCCTCGTTGAACGTACGAGAAGGGGAATTTTTATTTTTTTAAATGTTGATCACCTCATTTTTTTTTTGCTATACGAATTGTTCGAAGAAAGGTGGATTTTTATCTAAACAGTTCATATAGCAACGATTTTGTACACGAAAGTGATTTTTGATTAAAAAAATGTTGGCCACATTTTTTTTGCTATACGAATTGTTCGCAGATAACTCTAGGTCCTCGTTGGACGTACGCTAAGGATAATAATCAATTGATTATCGAGGCAAACTCACTGTTGATGATAGGAATGTTGACACATGAAATGTACCGACGGAAGCTCGAGCTGATGATGACAAGCGCTGCAACGAGATCCTTGAAATATAATCGTGCTGTTTTTTATAACTGCTATTTGTTCGCGTAACTTCTGCGTGTCGGTGCGATATTTTTCCGTCAGCTCGGCATCCTGACGCGTCTGTTCGTACTCGTTCCTCAATACTCCGTTCAAATATGATCTCACATCGCCCAGGCTGCATGTCAGGGACGTCGAGAGAGCGTCGATCACCATCAACGGAGATAAAAGACCTTCGGCCGCTGTGGGCAAAAAAAAAATTGGAAACAAATTTAATCTCAACGTATAACATCACAATTTAAAAAAATTGTTGTTATTTAAGAATTATTAAATTTTACCTATGTGATTGAGAATATCCGCGAGTAGCTTCGTCGAGGCATTTTTGTTCCTGGCGACGCTCCACAACGCTTGGACCCAGAGATTAGGATCCTGATGTCCGAAACGTTTGCAAGTCGCCAGTACCTGCTCGTTGTCGCTTTCTCGCAGATGATACTGCAATATTTCCTGATAACTGTGAAGCGAAAAAAAATTCATTTCGGTTCAGGAGACAAATTTAAAAAAAATTGCTTTGTCGCGGTGAACTCACAGTTTGCGCTCCTCGTAGAGAAACAGCAAACCGCGTCGGAAATTGTGTTGATGGCAGAGTATCAAAATTTGATCTTTATCGCAGCAGGCCTCGGAACTCTGCAACAAACGGACGACCTTCTGCTCGTACTGGAGCTTCGCCACCTCGTTGTCCAGGGCGGACCACACGTGGAGGTAATGTTCCACTAACGTATTGTAGACCAGGGTACTCCATCTGAAAAAGGCAGGAATAATTTATCGAGCGATCTATTTTCATTTAATAGAAGCTTCACGTGCAGGATTCCAACGGAGACGTAAGGTCGCATTTTAAGACGTTAGTTTAAATTTAAGATCGCTCTTGAGATCGAACTTAAGATCGAATCTCGTTTCGAACTTGATTTTGTGTTCAAGTTTAATCTTACGTTCGAACTTGATTTCGCGCTTAAGTTTAATCTTAAGTTCGAACTTAAGTCGGAATTCAAATTCGATTGTGGGTCCAGTTAGGTCGTAAGTTCGAACTTAAACACGAAATCAAGTTCGAACTTTAAAGTTCGCGGGTGGCAGATCTTCGAACAGTTAAAAAAATCACGAAAACTTTCTAGATAAAAACAATGCGAAGCAACTATTCAAAGTCACCTCAAAGTGTCCCCTTTTAAATGGCATGCTATAGAATATTGATTACCGATATCCGCATAATTTTTTGCGCCTAACAAAGATCGCGAGGCAATTTGCTCTCCTAAAAAAAGTTCCTCGAGCTCGATAACTCACTTGCTCTCGCTTTTTATAAGATGCTCCAAGAATTCCACCAGGCGCTCGGAGTTGTTGAGGAAAAGATGAATAAAATCTTCGGGATTTGCGCGTTCGACATGCAATTCGGAAGTTCCGTCGAGAACGTTCTGCGGATGAAACCAAAAATTTCTTTTTTAAAAAGAAAAGGATTATAATTTAGAGAAAATCGACGAAAAGCTGTTTCTCAGATTTTTAGTGTACCTGATCGATCAGAGGTTTGTTAGCGGCTCGATAATTCGTGCAGAGGGTCTTGAGAAACTGCGTCGCCTCGTTCGGCACATTTTCAATGAGTATATTGCCGTATTTCTTCATATTCGACTCGGCCTCCTCGAAATCCAGCGTCGACATGTACTCGAGGGCACTTTTGTACTCGGCCTTGTCCTCGATCTGAATTCTAAGATACCACTCGTGTTTTCGATGCTTCTTCGCGAGAAGAAGAGCGTCCTCGGGCGACGCCTGACGGCAGACTTTTATCGCTATCTCGACGTCGAAATCGACTTCGCGATCTTTCGTCATTATGAACTCCTTGAGCTTCTCCGTGTGATTCAATTTCGTGTAACAATTAAGCAGGAGCGTCGTGTGATCGCCGCTCGCCTGGCCCTGTTTGTGCAAAGCTTGGAGATACGTCGTGAGATTGTCGATGTGCTGGGAGTCCAAAAATTTTCTTATAACATAAGAGGGCTCGAGCTTGCCGATCGTCTTTATGTATTGCTCTATAGCGCCGTTGTGATCGCCCTTCGAGTACAAATGGTCGCCGTACTGGCGAAATATGTCGACGAGGCCTTCGGCATCGTACTGTTGGCTCTTCGCAATTCTGTTGTGAATTTTTAAAAATTACATTACACAACCTTGCGAAGGGTCCAATTTTAAGACATTAGTTTGAACCTAACATCGAACTTAAGATCAAAGTTCGGCCCGAACTTCGTTGCGTACTTACGACTTATCTTAAGATCGAACTTGATTTCGTGCTTAAGCTAGATATTAAGCTCGAACTTAAGATTAAGATTCGAACCAAACTTCGATCTTATGTCTGATTTCAAAAGAGATTTTAAGTTGAAACTAATGTGTTAAAATTCAATCCTAAAACATTGTACTAAAAAAATTAAAAAATTCGTCACGATTTTTTTAATCGATGGCAAAAAGATTAAGGCACGAAGTTTCGATATATATACCTGATTGAAACATCGTAGAGATTCTTCTTGAACAGCAAAGCCAGTTTTGACTGTAAGTCCTTCTCGTCGAGATGATAGAGTTTACTGTCGCCGCTGAGAACGAAGAAACCTCCCCACTCCGACAGTATCGCCTGTATCGACAGCATCGGTGCCGAGAATACGATAAATTTGTTCTGTATGTCCAGTACCGTTATCATGTGTTTGTCGACTCCCGGCGGTATAGGCTCGATCGTGCTTGGCTTCGCCGATATCGTCGTCGTGGTGCGCGGCACGTTCCCGTCCTCCTTGGCGATTATTACAAGATATCCGCGAAACCAGTCGAGCATTATTTTCTGCCCCTCCACGGCGTAGCATGGCCCACGACCGTCCAGGGTGTAGCAGTAAACAGCCTGATAAAAATATTCAATCGATTACCGATCGTTATTAAACTGTACTATTATTACCATTAAAGAGAGCTGGGCGAAGTACCAAAAAATACTTTGAGTACAAGGCACGAAGTATCACAAGTACTTGAACTATCAAGTACATTTTGTACATGAAATATTTCACGAATACTTTTCGCAATTAGGTTCGTAGCGTTAAGAGTTATCTAGGCTTTAAAAATAAAGCTGCAAGGTAATTTGCACATGGCTTCCTCATTGTAAAAAATCGCTGACTAAAATTTTCGTTATTTGTTGTTTTGAGGCTATTTTTAATCTGTTCTTTACTTTCTTTGCATAGAAAAAAATAGACCAAAAAATGTCAACAAATTTCATAAATAAAACGAAAGGGGTCCCTTCTCGTTTTGTAAATTAAATCTGTTTACAATGAATTCTCTTTAAAATTATACTTATTAAAAAGTTTAGGCAGATAATCATATATTAATATAAGCAGGGTGTCATGCAACTCATAGAGTATCTGTAATGCGAGAATGTACTCAAAAAGTACTTGCACTTGATACTTAAAATAGTAAAAAAAAATACTTGTACTAAAAAGTTCTGGTGTACTTCATGTACTTGCCCGGCTCTGCGATTAAATGAGAGCTCGCAAAAAAAGTATCTATGAAAAAACGTCGTGCCCGGAATACTGTAAATGTACCAAAATATATATATCATTCTTAATTTTTATTTCACATTCGGTCGGGCGGAAAAATTTAAAAGATTTGCGCTGCGAACTTGAAAAATCATTTTGATGAAAAAATCGTCTCAAATTTTCGCGGAAAAACTACGCGCAACGAAGACGAAAATCGTCGGCCTTCCGCAGACAATATCTTTCGTAGGTACTTTTTTTGTCTTAACCCGCTCCATGCGTTAATCGAGAACACACATTGTTACGCCCGATCATAAAGTGACTGTCCTGACTGGTCTCGGCGAGTACGCTACACTTCGCCGCGCATCCCATATTGTCCAGCGGCGATTTCGTCTCCTTGTCCTTGACCGTGATGTTGTAGAGATAAACGCTCAGCGTCGTTGCGACGAACAGATAATTCTGCTTGCCGGTGCTTCGGATCGCCAGGCCCGTTATCGCGGTGTTACCGTCCTTCAGTATCTTGATCTTGTTCTTTCGTTCGCGTGTAAGATCTCCCCTAGAAAATGAGAAACAATGCGTAAAAAATTAATCTCCACTTTTCTCACGACGACGCACCATGTTATTGTTTTTGTTCACCTGTAAAGCATTATGGATCCATCCCCGAAACCAACAGCCATGAGCGTCATACCTGGATGAACGCACAGAGCCGTTGCGGGCACAGCACGAAAACTCGGTATCGCGCGGCTTATTCTCACGCACGTTGGATTTTCTTGTTTATCGAGCTTTGCAAAGTTCCATACCTTTATCGTCGGGTTGCATCCTGGATCGTCCTCCTGTAAAAAAATTATATGAAATAATATAACATAAAATAACATAAAATAACGTAAAATAAAATAACATAAAATAACATAAAATAACGTAAAATAAAATAACATAAAATAACATAAAATAAATTAAAAAGCATATATGTAATAGCAGTAGCAAAAATTGTGCTTTAAAGAGTTGAGACACAGTTTGGCTCCTGCTAAGCGTACTCACCCCTATTGTGAATAGATAGCTGGAATGCGGCACCTGCTCAGCCAGGGTCAAGCTCATTTCATAAGCTCTGAACGTCGATACCTGGTATGTTCTTTTGACAAGGTGAACATTGCCTGCATTGTCGCCAAGTACCAAATTCCCATTTCCACTCGTGGCTGCCGTGACCTGCGCGCCCTGGATATCAAAAATATATGTTAAAAAAATATTATCATCCAGCAAATGAGTGTATTTGTAAATGCAGTTCTGCTCTGCTTTGCCACATCCAAAAACATTTGCGACTGAAGCGTATTCGTAGGCCCCTAAAATGGACATTAGTATTGGCGTCTGCACTCTGTTCGCAGTTTGCTTAAAGGAACACATGACCGAGCAGACCTGCATTTAAGGTCGCACCGTCAATATAAAAAAAAAATGTTTAAAATAAAAATAAAAAAAATTTAAATAAAATAAAAAATGTAATATTTTTTTTAATAAAGAAAAAAAACGTACAGCCAGGGCTTCGGCAATTTTGCCCCCATCGACCTCCTTCTTCAGGTCGAAGAAATTGAAACGACGCCACTGTGAAGAAGAACAAAAACCACTGTATTGTCGATGATACGCGAGGTCGGGGCGTTTTATTCGAGGTTATGTCGCCATCCGAGAGATTATCCCCGGCACAAGCGACAATATATTCTGATCAAATTTAATGTTCACGAACGGACCTCCAGAAATGCCATAGCTGTTCGATAGATATTTAATTCCTCATCGAATTGACTTCTCCTTCGACGAAGATTACCGACGATGTTTACCAGGCTAGGTTTTTTTTTTGACAGATGTCTTTTTTGACAGAAACCACACGTAACGTGTATCGTGTGCTCTCCGTCGTACGACCGAACGATGCCGGTAAGGAAGAAACCCGCTCTTCGTCCTGTTATCCGCCGCGTCTTTGCTCGTCGGTAAGATCGAACGTTTCCCGTTTCCTCGGATAGATGTCTCACGACACAGCGTCGACGCTCTCCAGCAGTACTGTGCATCCTCATAGACAAAGCGGTGTTGTCCGTTACAAAAATAATGTGGCGATCTCAGTGTACAATTATTTGAAATTGTCCGAAAAGCCGAGAATCGTGATTTTCAATTCGCGAAGCCTTAACTGACGAATGTTTCGAGCCGGTGAGTTACAGTTTGGACAAAAGCTTTCGTAGACAAGCTGCAATGCGAAGAAACATGGAGATCTAAGGTGGACTTCAACGTAATTTGAAAGTTGCAAAGTTGCCCATTTTCGGTCTTACAGAATCTCGTTATATGCGCATATATGAAACCCTGAGAATTGCGATTTTCAGTT
>JAPYZC010003373.1:0-12582 GCA_030522665.1 Ichneumoninae sp. A BG-2022a | reverse complement strand
ATAGATGCATTTTTCGAATCAATGCCATTTAAATCCGGTTGACTTTTCGGATAAAACGGAAGCATCATCGGACGCGGTATTAAATTGTGCATCCACTAACGCTTTTCTTTTTCCCGAAAAGTTTACGGTCTCTGAATCGCATTCATTACAGATTTTGGTTACCGACTGAGTCGTTTCACATGTCCTTAACAGAATTCAACAATAGAAAATAATTTAGGCTTAAACCTTGTGTAACTTTTTTTTCTGTGCATCATATAATGTTTGCAGTTACGACAAGTGCCATAATGGATTTTCAATACTTCAATTCGGAATAAATCAGATCTGCATAGGAGTGTCCGAAGATTGGGACGTGTCCGAACATCGGTACCATTACCTTAAACGGACCGAAAAAAACCGAAAACGGACCGAACGTGTTTTTCGAAAAATTTGCTTTAGTCCGTTTTGGGTTCCCGCAACCGAAAAAGGACCAAGATCGTATTTTTATTCTGTGCTTTCAGTAAAACCAGAATTAAAAGCAAAACAACAAAAAAATGTAAAAACTTAACCAAAAATTTTAATAAAAACCGCTCGGTCCTTCCTCGGTTTCCGCAAGCGAAAAAGGACCAATCGAAACGTACGGTCTGTTTTACCGTTTTTGTGGTCCGTTTCGTTCCCCAACGGACGTGTCCGTTTTTTAGTTTTTTCCCTAAAAGCATCCGTCAACTTGCTAGGGCGATTCGTTGCGTTGAGGTTATGCAGAAAAAAATAAAATGGCGACGGCCAGTAACGTCGAGCGATTGAAGTCGTCGGTTCTCGCTTGCGGTGGGGCCGGCCGAGGATCGATTACAGCTTCGTGAACCACCCTGTATATCCCATAAGATAGAGTCTGCACGGCGATATAATATACAATTGATCTCTCGGACGTGTAGCATCGCGCGCGAGTGACCGTGTGTGTGTGTATAATACGAGAACCGAACGGGGAAGCAACGACTGAGGGCCGCCTGTGCGGAGCTGCCCGCAGCCGCCGCAGTCCCGGTTATTCTCGATCGAAAGTTTTTTGCACAGCCACGGCCCCGTCGTCGCCAAAGCTGATTGGACTACCATTGAATCGCACGGCTGCGCTATATATACGCTACGCTCTAAATCAAACACTGTCATCTCGCATTATCTCCTCGTCGTCTCTAGTCGCAAAAATTCAATCACAAGACGCGCGAGAGGGAGAGGACAAAATTTTAATAAAAAATAATTAGGCAGATCGGGAGATCTTTGGCCAGCGACGAGCGCCAATTGTCATCGATTCCCAAGCGTGAATTCAATTTGTATCCGGCAATTGCTCGATGTTAAATACGACTTGCCCGTTCGCGAGCCCGAGCTCTCGCCGAGAGAAGCGTTCGGGCGATCGATTATTCGTTGGCCGTTGAACGCGCTCGATCCTGCGCGAGCACTCGGTACAGCCGGAAAAGTTTGTCGGGCGGATGAGCGCTGCGATCGCATTTCTGTACTCTCCGAGGATTCTCTCGGATCGCTTGCTGCCATCTCAATCTCTTGAGATGGGCGCTTTCCATTTATTATTTTTTTCTTCGATAATATTTCATCGTCAATATCCATCGACAAATGTTGCAGGGACGTTAAAGGCTTCGTGGGATCAAGAGACGTCGCGTGCAAGGCCCCCCCGGTGTGCGCGGGACAAAAAACCCGTCCCGCATAATTACAATATCGGGTCAGATCTCGCACGACTTCTGTCTCGGAGAGGACCCGTCCGACCGGGCCTTCGCTCGCCCGCCGGGGACAATAACGAGATGTAGCCCAGCGAGGAACAGAAGAGCCTGCAGGGGGTCGGGGTTCGCTGGCCACTTTGTACCGCTTACTCGCGAACACCCTATGATGATCGATGAAAAAAAATATATATCTAGCGTATCTTATATACATTTTTTACAGCTGATCGTTCGTCCCAATTTTCAAGAATTGCTGAGTATTCCGAGTCCGCCTAGGGGGCCTCCATTCTTGGCCCTGATAACTATTCTTCTATTGTATTATATTATTCTGTACGTCTCGCTGAGTTGTGGCGCAGAACAACGCTGTGTACAACGTGCACAGCGTCCTGCACGTCGCTACACTATCGTGGACAAAAAAAAACATTTTTCGACCGGAAACCCTCACTTCCGGTTCAGAAAATTCACTTTTCGTCGGAAAGTGACGTCATGGCGGAAATACGTCACTTCCGGTTTGGAAATCCCACTTTTCGACCCCAAAGTGACGTGTTTAGAGTATGACGTCACTTCCGGTCTGAAAATGTAATTTTTTCGACTCAATGTGACATAATTTCCGGTCGAAAAAAATGAGAATTTAAAACTGCAAATGACGTATTTCGGGTGTGACGTCACTTGTGGTCGAAAAATTATATTTTCAAACCGGAAGTGTTATATCTTTGATGTGACGTCACTTCCAGTCGAAAAAATTGATTTTCGAACCGGAAGTGTTATATCTTTGATGTGACGTCACTTCGAGTCGAAAAATTAGATTTTCGAACCTCAAATTATGTTTTTTAAGTAAATCTCCGGGAATCTAAATTTCCAGTTTCTAATACAGTAGAACCTCGATTATCCGAACCCTCCATTGTTGAACGGCGATTTGCTTCATCCCAATTTATATTATCCAAACAATGGCGAAAAATTTCGATATCATTTCATCGTCGAGCGCTAATTTGTTGTATGTTATTTTTCGTCTTCAAATTTCCATTGGCGGAATAATCGTTAATTCGTACTAGGTTTGACCCCAATTGATTTGGATAATCGAGGTTCCACTGTACTCCGTAACGAGGGCGCGGAGCGCCCGAGCCACAATAACCCTCTGGTATAACTATAATGAAGCTGTAAGCCATACAATACTACGAGGTCGATGGTTTGACGAGCTCGTGAAAGAAACGAAAAGGATAAACCGTGAAATTTTTTTTTTTCAGCCCGAGCTATTTGGAGGTCTTAAGATGCGCCCATAGGCCGTTCGGATGGAGGTGAGAGAACGTAGGACGACGTAATAAAGGGATCGGAGATGGGACAACGGTCCGGAAACTTTATGGATGAAGAATAAAAAAAAGAAGTATTTATAGTTTCGATTGTTTTTTGTTTTTGTTTTTTTTATTGACATGGGGGATGTTACATGGACGTATGATGGAATGCACGTTATAAAGGTCGATATTTTAAACTAACAAAACTTAAAAATTAAATTTATTGCCTAACTTGTATAATGAACGTAATAAAGTTATCAATAATAATATGTTGTGGTTTTGCTGCGACGATAATTCGCGATTTTTTTTTCTTCTTTACATTTTAAAAAACCCTTCCTATTTAACCGTAAATCGTCCCCAAAAAAGGCGACGATATAGACAACTTTCGTAAAAAAAATTATAGCCTAAATTGTTGCCGCCGTTCACCAGAATGCACAAAAGTACATAAACATCGAAGTTTAACTTTTTCGAATTGTGTTGTTGTTTTTTTTGTTTCGTTTTCTTCATTCACCATATGTATCATGTGTGTGTACGTTCGAGCATTGCAATGCCGGGAAAACTGATTTTACTCTCCTACATAACTCTAGCAAGATAGTGTACAATGAAAAAACATTGGCAATGAACCAGCACACGATAATGTATGAATTGCTCGAATTTAAACATTTTTCGCCGATTGGCTATCATTGATTCGACACGCACTTGCCCCCCCCCCTTCACTATACATATATACTCCACAGTATAATAATCAAGATACTTACAAACAATTACCGTATGCCGGTACCTCGCTCGATAGACCGCGCTATCGACTAATAAACCGTTGATAATAATATTAACAATACAACAGAGCATTTAGCATACTATTCAGAGGACTATTAATGCAGATTACATGGGTATATCACTAAGGCGGGTGGGGTAGCACGGTGATCAGGCCCTAACGATAAGCAATGCATTTTGATTCTTTCGTGTTAGAATGGGGACGGTACTTTCCTGTCTGATCACTGTGCAATGGTTTTGACGCTTCTACTATTTTATAATTTTCGTTCGTTTGTTCTTAATTGCGATTACATTTTGTGTGTGGTGAAAAAACTAAGAGAGCCTACGGTATTGTAAATAGCTGTCGGGTTCGATGAACGATCTCATCAAATGCGAAATACTCTGAGTATTACTTTTTTGTACCTTGCAATAAAAAGAAACACATACTATAAACAACACAGAAGGTAGGTGGCTTGAAAAAAAATATATATATATTTGTATAAAAGAGAGAAAAAAAAGAAATAATTGAAACAACTCACAAATCACTCGTACAAATATATACTGGAAGTTTACACGGAGGATGGTTGGGTTTTGTTTAATACCTATCTAATGTGAGATTCAAGGTTCGTGGTATGAGATAAGCCTCGAGGTTTTTTTTTTCTTTTCTTTTCTTTTTTTTCCGGTGATGACCGAGAATAGCACGATAGAAAAATATACTAAAACGCATATGCCGATGTGTGTATATGAGTGCAGGACTCGGAGGCCGATATTCACGGTGGATGAGAATGGCCTCGGGTTGCGCGCGGATAGTCTTTCTTTTTTTCTTCGTCAATTATCGTGACGGGACGAATGAGAAATTTGCATCGTTCACTGTCGTATCGGTGTATAACAATAATGGCAAACTTCGAATCGACATCCGAGTCCCTAGATTGCAGAATTATCGGCAAATAAGATTCCGACAAATATATTATTCATTTGTGTATATGAGTCGACGAATCGGTTGCTTCGATGAACTTCGAGAGAATTGACGACGAGTAACTTTTGTTGTTTACTTTACTAATTTCTTGTTATATATATTTTTTGTTTTTCTTCTTTTTCCATCTGTTTCCTTGTTGATCATGTTGTTTTGTTTTTTGCCATTATGTATTGTTTGCTCACGACACTTTTTTGTTGTGATTATTATCTCTATACACGAATGATGCGCTTACTAAATTGAATTAGCTAGACGGCGGTGTTTTTTTTCTGTTGTTTCGGTGCGAGAAGTGTCAATGGACCTTAAACGTTATCGCAGAACATTTCATTATAGAGACAAATTGCGATAATGATTATTAATAATAGCTGCTCTTGTGTCATCGCTCCCTTTCGGAATTCTAACACTAATAATATAATATCTCTATATATTCAATGCTTTAATATATTAAATAGTCATATATCGTTATCCTACGCTCGATAGGGTGTGCTAAAAATTGCGAAAGAAACCCAAAATAAAATAGGACGTTGAAAGTTCACGAAAATAAAAGTAAAAAGAGATTCGTATCATTACTTCTTCCTTCCTCCTTTTTTTTCTTTTCTAGCGAAAGCGTGTGTGTCTCACATACAAAAAGCAACAGTTAGAGGCCTTGTGTTCATTGTTAATCGCTATAGTGCATTTTCTTTCTTTTTAGTTGCTTCAATAATTCTTTAATATCATCATAGTCGTTATTAATATCCTCTGTTTATATCTCGCATAACTCGATCGCGATTGTGGATCTGAGCGCGCAGGAGATCTCGAATCTGTTTTTTTTTCGTTTTTTTAATTATTTTTTTTACGTAATAATTGTTTCTTTCGTTTTGGCCCGCAGTATGCAGAGTAAAAATATGAGAATGCGTGATTCAATTTATTACGGCCGCGATAATTGTGGCTTCTTTTTTGTTGTTGTTGTATAGCTAAAAGTTTACATTCAGTCGAGGCCAGACTGTTACGCTGCTTTTCATTATGTCACTCTTATCTCCAGTCTCCGAGGCTGCGCTTATGCAGATAATCATTTAATTCTTGTGTCTCTACTCTCTTCGATATATCTCGCTCGCACAAGTGCAGTCTCGAAAAAAACAAACAAATTCACTCGTCATACATATTTGAAACAATACAAACGTAACTCGCGAACCCTGTAGTAACCTGGCTTGAAAATCAGCCCAATCTGGCCCTGTAAAGTATGCTAGCGACGCGACGATATTCGTTTCCATTTAATTTTTAATCTCTACAACTACGATTCCGTAAATAGCTTGCCGACTACGGAACAGCTATCGTCTTTGGGTTTTATAATTAAAACGAGAGATAATTAATCGATACGCGAGATTCGAGAAAAAATTAACGCATACTGTCAATATACTTGGCGTCGTATAATAACTACTTCGTACGCCCGAGAAGTTGATCGATCTGTCAGATAATATCTACCTGCCATTGTTATTAATACTGAGCCATGTATTATTCGAGTAAAAAATTAAAAAAATGTTTGCGCGCATCAGACACAGTGACTCTGTTTTCCATTTTTTTTTTTTTTTTTCGGGGACGGGAAGGTTCGTGAATGTGTTAGTCAGGTGGTGAATCCAAAATTCAGTCAGTTTCTCGAATATTAATCTATAAAACCCAAGAGGCAAAAAATTCTAACTGGCAGTAAAGAGTGGACGTTGCGCACGGCGCGAGGTGAGAATAGAGCGGCTGCTGTGGCAGGGCAACGGAACTCGGACGCTCCTTGACATTGACGAGAGTTTTAACTCAAACGCGGCGTGTAATAGTTGGATAATAGTTACAGCGAATTACACGTACGTTGCCATCGTACCAGTTGGAATCGTCGGTGTTTCCTCCGGTCGTCCTTTCGGACCGTACTGCCCGATGAAAGACCCGTCCTCGGTGAATCGACCTGTAAATACGCCATAAAAAAGTGTCAACGATCGTTCGAATATCGTGAGCGAAGCGAGAGAAGAGGCGAAGGGGAGCGATCTATAGATCTCGAGGCCATAGTTCGATCTGCGAGGCAAGCATGGCTGTTTCTCTAAGTCTAGATTAGGACAATCACAGTCAGAATTTAATTGCAAACCAAAACCTTACCTTACCTTAGACTAGTGTTGCGAATGCCTGAGAGTTGGGCTCCGGTTTCCGTTGTCGGCCGTACTGACCGATGAAAGACCCGTCCTCGTTCATACCCTCTGTTTTTCATTTTTTTTTTTTTTTTTTTAGGAATGCAACGAAAAAACAAAATAGCCGATAAAAAAAAGTGTATCATCACAAAACATAAACATATACCATTGTTGTTAACCACTGGTTGTCTGAAGCTAGAGTGACTGATTCGTATTGTGAGGAAAAACAAAACTAATTGATGAGTAACTAAAGGAATTGAAAGTAAAAAGTCGAGATGAAAAAGAAATATTGACGAGTATCGAGCACGTGGTGTCGAAAAACAAACATAAAAAAACGACTCAAGAAGCTTGTGTAAAAAAAAAAGAACCAATGTGTTTGGACGGGGTATTACTACTACGACTGAACTTAACAATGTACACACAAGCGAGTGCGAAACTACTCTCTAGAGTACGAAAAAACGATTGAATATTGTGAGCGGGGATGTTGAAGGGTCGACTCACCGGTATCGCCCTCGCCGTACTCGGCCATAGAGTCTGTGTCCGATTCGGGATGCTTGCCGTCCTGATGCGACGACGACGCGAGGGAAGCACGGCCTCCCGCGGATTTCGTATCCAACGGTTGAGAATATTCGTGGAAGCCACCTTCGTCGGGATAGTCACCGCGACCGGCAGCGAGCTCTCGTTCGTGAACGGCGTATTTGCCGCCGCGATTGCGTTTCACCACGCAAACGATTATCAAGAGAAGCAGAAGGAACGCGATTGCCAGCATCATTCCTAAAAAACAGAGCGCGGAATAGTTTATTGTTGATGCAAAGATCGAATTATCTGAATTCGAAGAAAACATGGTTGCCACGTAATTCTCCAACTGGAATTCCCGGTTTTCCAGAACAAATATTAATGTTTCCAGTCCATCGATCATGGCAGGAAAGGATGGTTAAAAATAACGTAAAATATAATATATAATGTGTAAGATAATAAATAAAATGGCGCGCGAAAATATGTAATAGTAACGAGGGCGCCAGCGATCCAGCACGTCGATCGATACGCGTGCGCATTATCTCGTACACGATTGCGCAAGCTCCGAAATTTTCGGGAGCCCTCTCGGCAACGAGGAGCTAGGCCTCCTCTTCTTTCTCTCTGGGGACGTGAAGAATAACACACGTCCAAGACGACCAGAGGAAATAGCGAGGCGAACTCGTGTTTGACGTACTGCATTGGCGAGGCCGACCAATCGATTCAAATTCTGGCATAATACGGAGTGTATCGACTATCTGCGAGCCACAGAGACGAAATGAGCCAACGCTGAAGCCCGCGCCCTCAAAAGTTGAGTACTATCTGTTGTTATGTTTATTGTACTGCGAATCATAGATAATTATATTTGTGTGTTTCGGCCGCGAGTGGCGAATAATAATCTAAGATAATCGTCGAGCGACGTGGTCGCGCGGGTGACCTTTTTTTTTTTTAGTTGTTCACTTCCTTTCTCTTATGTTTATTTTTAAGTTGTTCAGAGTGAGGAATGGAAGAGTTTGTAATTGGATGCGGTTTGTTATATAATGATGAGTTTATACGAGTATTAATTGGCTAATTTATTGGAAAACTCAAGTAAATGTTCGAAAAGAATTTTTAAAATCGATTATTAATAAACTGAATTTGTACTAGCCCGATTAATCGTGTGTTTTTCAGTTTTACGTTTAGATTTTTTACAAATCATTATTAATATATTAAACTCAGTTCACAATATAAAAAAGTTCCCAACGAAAATAATATCACGACATAGTCCTGTACATGTCGTATATAGTCGACAAGTTTGCTGAAATGAAAAATGTACACGTTGTGCAGTTATGGCACTAAACGTGTTATAATTTATAACCGTAGCTTGCAATAAAAAACGGACTCGTCAATGGCACGTTCTTTATTGATCTGTTGTCTAGTCTAAGAGATTAAAAAACGCCTATTAGGCAGTAGGAGTACGTTAGTAAAACATGTGAATTAGAACACGACCGATAGCTCACTTAACGCAAATCGTAACTATGTTCCAATTTCAATAAAAAGAAAAATATTATATACAAATAATGTCCAGGTTAAAAAAAAAATCCATGAGTTTTCCCTGACTTTTCCGGGTTCCACCAATTTCCTTGACTTTTCCCGGTATTCCAGATTTTCCATGTACGTGGCAACCATGAAGGTAATTAGAATGAACTGAATTACCTATGAACCATCCGGCAGTGGCGACGTTTTCCTTGGGTTGAATAATCGGCCCTTCGCTACTGGTCTCAATCTCTTGGGGCTCGCCCTCGGTAAAGTAATTTCCATCAACGGCGACGACACTCACAACGTAAGTCTCGCCGCTCTGCAGTCCGCGTATCTAATAATAATAAATAATAATGAATGTAATAAGTTGCCCCAATTATTACCGTAATATTACTGTTTCGATTGATACTCGTAACCGGATCTCATTCTACTGTGATATTTTAATTTCACCAATTTGGATGCACTATACGATACGAAATACTATTTTTACTTTTCTCATATAAATAAGTAAATATTAGAACACTGCCTGTGTATTGAGGGCTTACACCATAGTAAAATTTATATTTTTTTTTCGAATGGTCTATAGTGCCACGAGTATTGTGGTCATTTTTGATGTCGACATTCAACAAATTACGAAACTTAGCGGCGGCGCGGCTGAACTTTGAACGCGTTTTCTCAAAACGTTATTTTCAAGATCAATGTCCCTGATATCTCAAAAATGACTTGATGGATATTTATGAAAAATTGTACCAATATACTTTATACTAACTTTATTCCTTGACGGTCCCGTATTAAAAAAAATTATGCAAAGTGTTGAAATATGGGTAAAAATCGACCGTTTTTTTTCTCAAATGACAGCCATTTAGCCAATTATTTCCCCTTTTCAAGGACCGCATTACATATCATTTATGAAGAAACATAAAAAATGTTCTGTTTCTGATAAAATGACAAGTTGAAAACAGGGCACCTCAAGGGACCTTTCAAAAGAATTGTTTACACCGACCGATAAAAAACATACATAATAACAATAACATTAAATGAAACAATTCCTGAAATGTTCTTTAATATACCCTCCTTCCACTCTAAAAAAATTGAATAGAAAAAGCGTATATTCGCCACGAAAAAAAACCGTGAAATATACATGCCTTGTTACCCATTTACTGTAACGTAAGCCCTCAAGATTGCCTGTACCTGTAACCATCAACCTATCTTCTACTTCGCTTATAGTTTCTGCCCGTATGAGTTATATTTAGACTATGCAGCATATGTAACTCTGCCTGTATTTACAAATGCTACTTGTTCATAGGAGACGATATCCCGGGAACAATAATAAACGCCATTATTTATTTGTTGTAATAAAAAAATACTGTCATACTCGACTATTATATGTTTATGTGATATCCGATATATATATCTTTTTTAAGCAGATTATATGAGTTTATACTTCCTTTCTGTAAAAATTATTAATAATAATAATAAAAAAGTGGTCACTGCTTGGTCGTGGAACTGACAAAAACGAATAGATTTTACTAACCTCCAGGCTGTTGGAGTGAAACTCTGGTTTCGTTTTCAAGAAAATCGTTTCCCCCCTGAGCTTGTACTTGGCATAGAAGTGGCTGCCGGGATAGCCGTTCAGGTTCGGTATCCAAGTAACGTTTATGTTAGAGAATCCGTTCTCCTTCGGGAACGTTTCCAACGTAAATTGCGGCACATCCGGTATCTCCGAATGTCTCGTGCGCTCCTCGATGTAGAAGCTGAAAGAGATTGGTCAAAGCAATGAGCGTGACTAGCGAAAATTAAACACTGATAGAATAATTATTTTGTGCGGTCTAGTTCTTACTTGTCTCCCTCGCCGACTTTCGTCGTTGCTTTAACGTGAACACGGTACTTGGTGTTTGCCGCCAAACTGGCTAATTTGGCACTGGTAGCTTCAGGGTCGAGAACGTGAGGTTGCCTCTCGAGCAGAGGCCCGACAGCGGTTCCATTGACCATCTGATAGTATATCCTGTATCCCGTCAGGACGCCATTCGTTTCGGCCGGTCTCGTCCATTTGAGCTCGAGAGCGCTGGATCCAATGGGATAAGCGTCCAAGCTCAGGATAGTTCCCGGTTTGCCTTCCGGTGTGTTGAAGCTCAAAACCTCGGATGGCGGACCGTTGTAACGGCCGTTGAAAGCGAGAACTCTCACGTAATTCTTGCTGTAAGGAACGAACTTGTCGACCATCGCTTTCGTTCTGTTGCCGACGTTTATCTCTCGCATTCCCTCCTCGCCGTCTCTCTCCGTCCAGGTCTGAATTCTGTAGCCCCGAAGTTCGCCCCTCACCGAGCTTTCGGGAACTGGCGCCCACGATAACTCGGCGCTGGTGCTCGATTCCACTTTTATCACGGTAAAGTTCGAGGGTGCTTGCTGCGGTTGGTCCTCGCCGGAATAACCGATGACAATTTGAGGAGCGACGGACGACTCTCCTTTCTCGTTTATCGCAACGACTTTGATCTGGTATCTCTGGTAAGTCGGTTGATTGTCCACCAAGAGCCTGTTTGTTTTCCAATTGTGGATGTCCGTTTGGATCCAATTCTCACCGGGAATGTCTCGTCTGTACATCACTCGGTATATGAATTTCGGGGCGTTGTGCTCGATCTGGGGCATGACCGTCCAACTGATTACGATGTTCTGAGGATCGGTGCCGTTGCCCATAACGTTGCCGGGATTTTTGTACGGCACATCGGGCTGCGTCGTGCACACCGTGCCGTGAGACGACGGAATGGAAGGACCTGTGACGAATAAACAATTCAGTAAACCCTTCGATTCCTCGCTGTACCATTTTTTTTTTTTTTTTTTTTTTTATAGCCTGATGATGGCTCGTCCCCTGGCGGAGACCTGTGCCACTCTCTTCACTCGCTGTACCATATTTTCTACGTACGTGATACAGCTATTTTTTGTTTCTTTTTCATATTTAATTCAAAAATTGTTGACAAAATTTGCAAACAGTCATATTCATGATAACATTTTTGGAACATGATTTTAAGATCATTTTTTTTTATTCGAATGTAAAAAACTACCTTCTAGTATCCGTGCGACGAATACATTATCTATATTGTTTTATGCCAACACGCGAAATTTTTGTTTGTTGTTTATTTTATTTTTTCATATTTAATTCAAAAATTCTTAAAAAAACTTTACGAACAGTGATCTCCATCGTAACATTTTTCGATCATAATTTCACCATAATTTTTTTTAAGGGTTCATCTCAGTGTGACCGCCCGAAAAATCACTGATTTTCGCGATTTTTTTTTTCATGGTTAGAATATCCTAAATAAACCCGGACTGGGTTTTTAAAAAAATAAATTAAAGCAGCGATGAAGAATACAAAATGATTTTTGTTGCGGTGATTTTTTAGTTTTTTATTATTGTTAGTAATTATCAAAAATGTTGTAAAAAAAAAGAGTCCTAATCGATGTCCACTTTTCCGGGCTCAATTTTGATCTCAAACAAAAATTTCAAAAAGATTATTAATCTGTAGGACAGCCGCTATCGTTCTATGGAGGCTTTTTTAATTTTTTTTTTTTTTTTACTAAATGGCGGCGATTTGAACAAAATGTAGTGAATTTGGCCTTTTTCGACAGTTTTCCGAGAAAAAAAATAGAAAGTTAAAAAAAAGCTTCCATAGGACGATAGAAAATGACAAGAAGAATGTTCTG